>JADRCD010190324.1:9416-20413 GCA_019843815.1 Montemys delectorum
TGTGTGTGTGTGTGTGTGTGTGTGTGTGTGTGTGTGTGTGTGTGTGTATTTTCCTGTGTGTGTACGCACATACACATACAAATAATAAAGAAAACTTTAAAGAATATCACATATTGTATATATACATGTACATAAACATATATATATCACTCATGTGTATTTCTTCTATATTTATTGGGCTTTTATATGGAATAACATGTGGGCTTGTTAGAGTTAGACACACATGAACAACATGCACAGACTTATCTCCATTCACATCTACACATGAAGCATGGCAGTTGGGTGCTCCCAGCCATAACTAAGGGCTATGTAGGTACGTGAGGTTTAATTACCAAGATGCCCTGTTTGCTTCCAGTGTCAGCTCACAACTGGAAAGTGTGTGAGTGTGGGCTGTTGCTTACCCCTTCTCTCTTGCTGTTCCCTGTGCTACAGAAGTCTGATGTGAGGATTGAGCTCATCTGCCTTTGCTTTTAGTCAGAAAACTCCAGTGTTTAAATGCTGACTCAGGCAACGACAAACACCTTCCTCTCTCTGTCTGTGCTCCAGTCTTCTGTCTTCTTTACTTCCTTGGCTCTCTCCTTTTGGGAACTGTTGCACTGTTGAGGAGGCTGCCCACATCTTCCTCCCTATTCTTTCTTTTCCTCTTCCTTTTGTGAATGAGTATAATTATTCTCCTTCCATAGCAGGAACCAAAAATTCAATATGCTTTCTCTTTTGTATTCTAGTTCAGAAGTCATTAAGATTCTCAGGGCCATACCTGTAAATGGACATACCCCCCCACACTCACACACACACACACCCACACACACATGCACATACACTCTCTCACACACACACACTCACATACACATACATGCACACACTCAAATACACTCTTACACATATACCTATAAGCACACACACACATACATACACATACACACTGACATACATATAGTGGAACACACATACACATTCACATACTTACACATATATACCCATACACATACACACTTTAATACACACACACACACACACTCCCATATACATACTCATATACACATACATGCACTGATATACTCACATATACTGGCACACACAGTCACACACACTCACACACATATACCTACACACACACACACACACACACACACACACACACACACACAGAGTTAAGACAAAATGGTCCAAATAGGCCTTACTTTGCCATATTTTTGGCTTCTTAAAATTCCTTTCATGTATGTGTTCAGCTAGCCGTGGGCTTTTCACATGATTATCAATTCAAATTTTAACAACAAATGATATTTCTGATACATTTGTGCTCCATCAAAAAATGCCTCAAGGACCTAGAGAGACGGCTTGATGGTTTGAAACATGTACTTGTAGAGGATAAAAAATCTGGTTTCCAGCACATAGTCAGGCAGCTCAAAGCCTCCTGTAACTCAGGCTCTGGAGGACTCAATGCCCTCTTCTGGCCTTTGTGGGCAACTACATCATTTGCATGTGCTATCCACTAACAAACACAACATTAAATCTTTTCTTAATGTTGTTCAGCCCTTCATTTTATTTCATATATTTAACAAAAGCAGTCAGAACCAGCATCCACACCAGCAGGTAAATTCATTTCTACACTATTGGGAGTCTCCTCAAGTCCACGAAAAAGCAAGTGCTCAGGAGCAGCAAAGACCATTCAGGCTCCCTCTCTCTGTTGGGGTTTCAGGAGCAATGCTTGAACCTCAGAAAGGCTCAGCCTGCCAGTGTGCAGGCTATGTCCATCCAATCAGGCACCTAAAGATGGTCTGGCTTCTCAGCATCCCTTGTAGCACACATAGACACCCTCAGTGATTCCAAAAAAATCTTCCATACTTGCCCGTGCCTGGGTTGTACATACAAGCTTTCTATGCCTATCCATTGAACACAGCTTGAACTCTTGCTCAATGCTTTTGATTTAGGAGAATTATTTTGTACATCATCCCACTGATACAAAACTACCTCTAACAGCTATCTAAAGAATCTGAGGCCTAGAGTCTTCTCAGAAACTTATCAATTGCTTACATATAAGGTGGTTCATTTCAAATATATATTGATTCCTAATAGTCAAACAGTGTTTTAATAGGATATGAAAAATGGCCAGTTATCCATTATCTGAAGACTAAAAACCGAAAATAATGTTTCCTTGTAAGAAAGCATTATATTATATCAAGGTTCACCTCCATTACTTTCATACTGTGAACTTTTTCTGTAAAAGTATCATCAGTATTCATAAACATTTAACAGATTTTTATGGCAAAACACTAAAGATTTTAAACACCTCAAGGTTGTTCTTAGGTTAAACATTGAAAAAGCCTCAGAGAATTTCTCTGAGCTACTGCCTGAGAGGCAGGAGGTATAATTCTCCTGAAAGCAGACTCTTGTGGGATAATGTTGCTGCATAAACTCACAGAACAAAGAACAGAACCTAGGAAACTTGTACAGAGCTCCTATCTCGGAGTCAGACTGTGCTGCAGCTGCCCTGCCCAATTTTCTTCCCAGCCAGTCTATCTGCACAGACTGCTCCAAAGCCCGCCCACAAGTCAGAGAAATTTACATCAAAAGTGCACCAGCATAACTCTGAGATAAAACAAAAACAACTCAACAAACATCAATCACATTCCAGTAAAAAGAAAACTTAAATGGAGGGGCTTCCCAAGGTCTATGTCACCTTGGTCATGATGTCATGAAGTGTCCTGTCCTGGACTCAGTCATGCTGTATGGAACACTTTGACACCTTCCTGAATCCATCCTTGAGCCAGTGTGAGGGCTAGCTGGTCAATTCCATGTTCTCATCAATGAATTCTGAATATTGTGCACACAGCAGACTGCTGCAAGCAGCATTTTCCTCTGCTTCTAAACAACAGTGAATTTTGGAGCAAAACTGTCAGGAATAAGAGAATGAAGACAAAGAGCCCCACCCTTCTGGAGGCCAGTAGGCTTGGACAGAGGCAGGCTATAATGAGAGGGAAAAGGACTGACATTTACACGGCTCCTGCCACCTCGCCCTGCGCCCTGGGGTGGAGAGGTGTAATTAGGGACCCTCTATGCAGTTAACAAAGGCCTGTCACCATGAAGAAAAGCCCAGGCTAGGTAAAAACCTGAAGTCCTTACATCTCACTGCCAGAGAAAAGAAAATGGAAGGAAACAGGTGCCAAAGGATTTTCCTGCAGGTGGATGGAAGGTCACAAAGAGTAAAGACAGCCCTCTGCCTAGAGAAGAACTTGGTATCTACCTGACCCTTCCCTCAGTCTCCTCAAATTCTTCAAGACTTGAAGGACCCCTCTGATCAATTAGCTGGTTTTATACCCTGGAATAAAATGTAGTGAAAATCTCTCTTCCTGTCTGTCTGCCGTTGCTTCAAATTACTGGACAAGCAGAGATGATTGAGATTCACACAGTGCACACTTGCAAACCAGACTCAGTTTGTTTGCCTTAGTAAAGAACAGCAAACTGCTTAGCTAAAAGTCCTGGCAATGTTCTATGTATTTGATCATTCTGTGTCCTGTTAGAACACTCAAAACAAAACAAAACAAAAACAAAACAACAATGACCACAACAAAACCATGGAGAACTTACTATGGGGTTGCATTTAGATTTTTCACCTCGGTAAATTTATTTTTTTTAAAAAAAAAATGATGACTTTTTCCAGCTCAAGGGAAACCTTGGCTATATATGCATGCCCCACATAGTCTAAAATGCCCTGAACAAACCACATGTGGGTGGGAGTTTATCACTGCTTTGAATGGCATGGGCTTCTAATTGTATAGTGCCCAAACTTGGCTCTCACCCACTGAATGCAGATTAGTATAACATAAGCAAACAAACAAAAAAAAGTGTGAAATATGGACCGTCTTAGGAAGGGAGGAAAGTATACAAAAACAGTGTCCTTCAGACAGAGCTTTGTCTCCTGACTGCATCGAACTGTCCCAGATCAGAAACCATGTCAAAGGCCTCCAAAGGCAGGGAGGCACAAAGTTCTCACCCAGTCAGCCTTTCATTGTTCTTGATCCTAAAACAGGAAACTTAACAATTCCCAGCACACCACTCTCATTTTGTTTTGAGATAATGGATTGTTATAAAACCGGTGACTATATGAAATATGGTCATAAGGTAACAGATGTGACTTATGTACAGCAGTGATGGAGTATCCCTTTTTAGGTCTTGGCACACATGCTTAGCCTGTTCTTAGTACACATGTAGAAATTTCTTTACCAATACCCCTAGGTGGCAGGATAATGTTATAGTACTTTAATTGTGAAGATGAGAGAGAGAGAGAGAGAGAGAGAGAGAGAGAGAGAGAGATCTGAAACAAATTTCTACAATCAGTATTCTTACATTTTGACATCTCCAAAAATAGGTGACATGAAAAATTGGCAGGTAGCTGGCACATGCAGGTCTCATCACCAATGAAGAGCTAAGAAAACTGTCTGAGTATCCCATAGCCTGTATTAGTCACAGCAAGGTTTTCTTTTGTATCAAGGAGCTGGGAGTATAAGAGGGCACAAAGCCAATTTTCTCCCTGTGTAGATAACAGGTCATCCATTGGATGATAATTTCTTCCCAGTATAGTCCATATAAGAATGATGGGAAAAGATCCAGTAGAGCGGCAGCCAGCGTTAAGGTCAGGGGAGGGACTGCTTTAATTTGCTAAGAAAAAAAGTTGAGAAAAGTCAGTGGGAAAATTGCCATAGTGCCAGCTGTGAGAAGACTAAAAGCAAAACCAGCCTGAACTATGCAAAAATGTGCACAGGGTTCCTCTCGGTAACAGAACTATGGCTCCCTTTCTTAAGATGTTCCATATTTAGTTTTCTCCATTGAGTTCATATTGGTTGCATAATATATATTACATAAAAAATATATTCATTGTTTCCATTCTTTTGTCTGAAAACAAAATATATGGAGATAGATTATGAAAATATAAACACACAGCATGTGGGTCACAGGTGTGTGAACTGCTGGTTGATCCACTGCCTATGCTCAGCAGGAGAAAACCAAGCATTTTGGATAGAGTGACTAGGAGAGGGATGAAGGCAGAGACTGACTTTTGGCACCGGAAGTTCACGTCACAGATAGGAAGAGAACATGCAGAGGCAGGAGTGATTTGGAACACTCTTGAGGCATACCAGAATCCACAGGACATGAAGAGTCATGGGGAAAAGTCACAGGTGTATCACTGTGCTTAGAAATGGGACCAAACACGTTGAGGGTTGCTCTTTTGCTTTCTATTGTAAGGCTAAGTGCGGCCCCACAAGACCTGGTTGTCCCAGAGACAAGAGAGTCCTCACCTACACCTTGGCCCCAAGTTATTTCTGACTGGTAAATAAAGATGTCAATAGCCAATAGCTGGGCAGAAGAGACATAGGTGGGGTTCATGTTTCCTGGGCTTGAGGGTTGGAGAGGGACCACGAGGAAGAAGAAAGTGCAGGAGGAAGAAGAGAAGCCATCACAAATTAGGAGTCAAGAGAATGTGGCCCTGAGGGCTGGCCAATTGGAGATAAGAGCAGCCCAGATGAAACATAGTAAGAAATAACTCGGGGTTACCAATAGGCAAGTAGATTCTAATAGCATAAAGGGTGGGTATCTGCCCAGCTCTAGTGCTGTTTAAGTCTTATTGTAAATATAAAGGTTGTGTGTGTTTTGTATTCGGAAACCAAATGGGCAAAGGCAGGATAGGTACCCCAGTTTGGGATTCAATATTTTTGACCACACAGAGGAACAGAGGAGAGTATTCAGAGTAAGCAGGAAAGGCCGCCGGTGCTGTGTGAAGCAGCATGCCCAGGAGGTTAGGCATAAGGAGTCAACACCTGGAAGTTCCACAGTGTCATAGATGGAACAACCATGGGGCAAAGGAGAGCAAGGTCAGGCATTTATAAACTCCCTCCAAGTCTAAGTCCAGTCCTCATCTGTGACCATAGCCTGTGTCCATGTGACAGGTCCCAGTCCCTGGGCAAAAGGGCCTCAGACTGTATCACTCAGGATACGGGTCTTTGTACCTTCCTTAGTGGTTGTTTCTGTTTCTCCTTTCCATTCTCCTGCTTCCAGTTTCAAGTCAGAATTGTCCCTAAGTTGGAGCCTACGGGCGCTTCTAGCACAGCTTACCCTGAATCAGGTTCTCCCCCGGCTCTAGTGTACTTCCTCTTGCAGAGTCTCAGAAATCCAAAATGCATCTTAGTGTGTAGTATTTTTAAATATTTTCATTAGTTCTTTGAAAATTTCAAACATTGTACTTTGCTGATATTCATCCTTCTCTCAGTTCCTCTCAGATCCACACTTACTTCCTTACCCACTCTATTCTACACACACACACACACACACACACACACACACACACATGCACACAAACACACCTGCACATACCCCACACACACATTCAGACAGGCACACATACATGCATACACATGCACACATGCACATACACAGGCACACACATTCACCCATGTACATGCACACACAGACCTGCACACAACCTCACACATTCGCACACACACATGCACACACAGACATGCACACATGCACACATGCATATCACACACACACACACACACACACACAAACAAACACTCACACCTGCACACATCCCACACACACATTCAGACAGGCACACATACATGCATACACATGCACACATGCACACACATTCACCCATGTACATGCACATACAGACATGCACACATGCACACACGCATGCACACACTCAGACACATGCACACATCCATATCACACACACAAACACCCTCACACACATACACACACACACACACACACACACACACACACACACAGTACGCTATCAAGCCCTATTTGTGCTGCACGTACCCTCCTGGATATGTGGCCATTTGCTGCCCACAGTCACTCTACTAAGGGAACCCTTAAACATCTCACCCTTCCTCTCCTGGAAGCTGTCAACTACCAATAGCTCTTCAGCTGGGGCTGGGACTTCCTGCCCACTTTCTCAAGCCCCAGGCTGGGGCTTTTAATTACTTCAGCTTGCACAGAGCCTGTACAGAGTGTCACAGCTACTGTGCCCTTAAAAGAGCAGGTGCACCATTGTGATGGAGGTTTCCTGTACTCATCCTCCATCTCTGACTCTGCCAGCACTGCTGTCCGTCTTACATAATAACCCCAGAGTCTTTCAGGGAGGTTGTGGTACAGATGTCCTATTTAGGGCTGAACATTTGGCAGTCACCTATTCTCTGCACCTGAAGCCTTTGTGGGTCTCTGTATAATATCATATACCACAGAAAGAAACTTGAAGGACTTAGTAATCTATGGGTGTATTGATAAGCCAGGAGGCAGTTTAATGGTTCATCAGTTTAGCAGAATAACAGTAATAGTTTCTCCTTGGGGCCTGGACACCTTAGCCACAGTCTTTTGCCCCTGATTAACTGGGTCATGTATTTTAAATAACAGTTTCCATGGCTTTTAAAGAAGCAGACATATGAGCACACAAATTGGTAATATTCACAGATAGCCAAGGCCCAAAAAATGCAAAGCAAAGCAAATCCAGTCAAAGCAGTTTATTCTTCCAGGTCAAGTCCATCCGGGTTAGCCACCTAACTGGCTATAGCAACTGCTGGGTTAGCTATCTAACTGTCCATAGCACCTGGACCTGCCACAATCACCTCTTACTTTTCAGGTTTGTAGGATCATATTTTCTGTCAGTTAAAGGAAATGAGGAATCCAGTGAGGTCACCGTGGTCTTGTATGGGTCAGGCTCGGACATAGTAGGTATGGCTTTCCCTACCTTCATGAACAGTCCAGGACCAGCTAGCTGGCCAGGTAGGCCAGCATGGACTCACAGAAAGACTAAATCTGGCAGAAGCTGCCAACCTTCCAAGGACAATGTTCTGAGCATGGTCACTGTCTTAGTCAGGGTTTTCTAGAGTCACAGAATTTATGGTAGTCTCTATGTAGTAAAGGAATTTATTGATGACTTACAGTTTGTAGTCCAACTCCCAACAATCAACTCCCAACAACAGTCGGCAGCAGCTGTGAATGAAGTCCAAGGATCCAGCAGTTGCTCAGTCCCACAAGGCAAGCAGGTGAAGCAGAGAGAGCCTTCCTTCTTCCAATGTCCTTATATAGGTCTCCAGCAAAAAGTGTGACCCAGGTTAAAGGTGTGTGCCACCACACCTTTAACCCCAGATGACCTTGCTTGAATTTGTAGATCTTCCAGTCTTAATCTTCTAGGATTCATAGCCACTATGCCACCACACCCTTAATCCCAGATGATCTTGAACTCATAGAGCTTTCTATGTTAATCCTATGGGATTCATAGCCACTATTTCTCAAGGTCTCCATGCCAAGATTCAGGTCAGAAACTTGTATCTCTTAGCCTCCAGATTAGGGCCACAGGTGAGCCTTCTAATTCTGCATTGTAGTTCATTTCAGATGTAGTCAAGTTGACAACCAGGAATAGCCACTACAGTCACTATAGTATCTTGATAGCTACCTGCCAGAATACTAGCAGATTTCGGATTTGGGGAAGAGCTGTATAAAACTGATTTTTCATCAGTGGATTCTCGAAGGCCCCTTTCTCCTGCTTGACTGCAGCTGTATCACTATAGTCCATGTTTCACAGCCTGACATGATGCAGCTCAGCCCTGTAGACAAGGAGTCCTGGGAACTGCAGGGCTCCTTCCTGTTAGGCTGCCTGTTTCTGCTTCTAGCTCTCCTTCCCAAACATGGATACTTAGTAACCCTCCCTGCCTCAGGTCTTAATTTGCTAATAGGAGACAATGGGCTTACAGCTTGGTTACACCGTAGAATCAAAAAGTTAGGTTTTGTAGGAGTCCAGGCTAAATGTATTAGAATTTTCTTGTATTAAGTTTTAGGATTTAGCAAAGACATAATCAAAGCTTACATGATGATGAGGTCTAGAGACAAAGGAAAGGCAGAGGGCAGGCAGCCCTGGAGTTAGCAAGATAGAACCAACTTCCATCAGATGAAAGGAAGCCCCACGTGACAGCAGGCAACGGGGAGATGAAACATCACTCTTACCCAGCGGGGCTCAAAGCTGTAACCCTTGGTTCAGAGCAGTGATCCGCCCCATTAATTCATAAGAGATGGATTAAACATGGAATATTCTTTCCAGAAAGGGAGTTTTGTGCTCTGGGTCCTGTGTTTTACTTCCAAGCCCCAGGTCTGGCCAAGCCCACAGTAGCTGTGGTCTATCTGGAAGGTAAAAGCTACACAGCTTGCCTTGTTGGCCACAGATAAATTTGTAGCCCACTTTTATTGTTGGTTGTTCTGCTAAATAAATTGTAACCTATGTTGCACATCCAAGTATACAATGGCTACATTGAAAAAAGCTGTTTCATGTATGGAGAGCTAAATTCCTTAGACCCTTGAGTCACCCAAGTTTATTTCACAAAGTCAAGGATTTCTAAGAGAAACCCACCAGAGTTTTTAAAACACCATGAAAGTGGTTCTGAAACACATCTAGAAAAGACATGATAAATGGTATAATGAGAATGAAAACAATGAACAGAAGTATGAGAAGGATCCCACGATTCAGCAGAAAGCAGAGAGACACATCATGACTCAGCAGAAAGCAGAGAGACAAAGGGTGAGTCTATCTACCATACCAGCAAGACATAAACAGGACTGTGTTCAGCTGAGAACAGGACTGAGGTGCTGAAATGAGTCGCAATAAATACAGACCCAGTGTTAAACAGAAACTCTGTCTCAACTTCCTGTCTTTTTAAAAAATAATACACTAAGTCCTGTTAGTGTTGCTCACCTGTTCATGGGTTTAGGGCTGTCTACTGGAACTTGGGAATCCTATGTATGGCCACATCCTCAAAAAAGAGTGATTTCCTGTGCCCCAGCAAGTATCAACTGTCAATAGATCCGCAGTGAGAGGTGGGTCCTGGAGAGCATCCCCATCCATGCTGCATTTTCATTGATTGATACTGTACAGATAGATACAGGGCTTTGCTTTCATTCAAGCAGAAACCAAGTCATGTCCACAGAAGAACATTTTGCTGCACTTCTCCTCAGTCTAGGGTTCCTACCCTCTTTCTACCTTCTGTTCTATGAGACTTGGTTGCGGGGGGGGGGGGGGGGGGGACGGACGGACACTTAATACAGCCGTCCCCTTAAGGGTTGTTTGCTCAGCTTCCTATTCTCAGTTCATTTAGGAAATCTCTCCCCTAACTGCTGCACCACACCAAGAAGCTTCCCTGACCAAGGCTGAGAGCAGCTCAGCCAGGTCTTCAGACACCAGGAGGTTGACAGGTGTGTAGCGTTTGGACTTTTTCACTCTTTAGGTGGGGAAAGAAGGAAAAAGAAAACATAAGATATATTTTATGTTTAAAATTTTGTAGTGAACAATATTCAATATTTTATTTCAGACATACAAGTTACTATTTACTGAATAATGGGTGTGTGTACATTTGAGGAAGAGGTGATGGCCATTTGCTAATGGTGTGAGTTTATCTCCTTCTCCAACATAGTGATAAATATAGAATAAAAATGACCTTACCTGTGACAAAATGTGCTAGAGCAAAAGAAAAGGTCTTTCCTAAGTGACAAAAATTATTGAGTGGTCCCTATATTAATCTTAAAAATTGACATCCACACACAATGAAGCCCTGTATATCAAAACAATTAACAGAAAAACAGAGGCAGAAAACCAAAGTTCATACACAAAAACAAGACAGATATATGTGCAAGTTTTCCATTATTACACATTATTAAACAAAGGCGCACTCAAGGTGATGCATGTGCTGCTTGGAACATTTATCTAGGCTTCAAAACAGCACCAAACACTGAAGCTATCTGTGTGTATAACTTGTATTAGAATAAGCACATAATTAAAATGTGTCAATGAAGCAGTTTTAGACATAAAAAAACATCTGTGAGCATATTCTCAGAAAATGTACATCGAAGATTTTGTAACAACAGTGACTAAAATGTGAATAACTATAAGAGCAAATGTGTACCAGTAAAGGCTTTGCCGCTAAATTACATTAGGCAATGTC
>JADRCD010190325.1:0-17133 GCA_019843815.1 Montemys delectorum
CTCCATTAGGAGGGAGGTGACAGTCGGGACTGGAGAAGTATAGCAGAGAAAGACCAAGGGCCAGAAAGCAAGCAAACTGCACAACAGGAATTAGGACTCCTCCAAACAAGCTTTATCAAATTTACAAGGATGTATAAAACTGGCCTTGTATAGGTCATGATCCACAGGCTGCGTGAATTTATTTTTGTAAACATATTTTTGAGTGTTGTTATTCTAGATGCAGCATAGAAACACAAAACTGGTGGTGCTCAGTGTCCTAGTACCTTGCACTCACGTCTTCAGTTCTACTCCAAATTTCAAATTCTCCTGTTCATAAAAGAAGGTACTAACTTGGACCAAGTTTTCGATTTCTGCAATAATCACTCAAATGTATCTTCCTCTTACTTTTCTTCCACTGTTAAGTGATTACTAAATTTCTTAAAATGAATAGATCTCTGATTTAATATGCAACTTCAATCACTTTCCAGAGCAAACATTTCAATCAAAATTGACTCTACTTGCTTGAGGGCAAAAGTAAAGCTTCTTCAATTAACATCGATTAATGACTGCTACAGGAACAGCTTTTTTGTGTCAAATGGCATGTTAGGACACTGTAGTCAGACCTGGAAAAGTAATCAATCATAGAAAAGAAAAGGACATTGTAAAACAAAAAGTCTGTCATTGTCAGCCTACTTTTAATGATTGCAGTCTTAATTGTTTTGAATTATTTTTATGTTTATCATTTTATATTTTGCCTTGTACTATATTTAATTCCCCTGCCCCAATGTGTAAATCCCTTGAGAGTAAAATTATTGTCTACATCACTTTATGTGAAATTATCATCTTAGATCATTAAATACTGTAGGCATAACTTACAATTCATGTAAACTAAGAAGCCCATGGATATCAGCAGCTATTGGTAAGATCATTAATATGGTCACAAATCATAGATTCCATTGTTTGCAGGAGTTACTCTGCTGTTGGAAGCTTTCTGCCATTCTGATGTGTTTGAGATTATGGAAAAGAGTTGATCACTGGCATTTCTTAGATGGCACTCATAGGAGCCTGTCCTCTATGTTTAATAAATCTCATACTATCTTGAAATCAGAACAGTATGTGTTATACACAAGAGGCAATATTAAGAATGTATCCATAATATTTTCCCTGTGGAAGAGAGAAATCACTCAAAGAGCATTTGAGGTATACATAGCAGACCCAAGACAACATACATGAGGTACCTAAGAATGCATAGAAGGATCTGTCTTCACTTATGATATGTAAATAATTACCACTGTCTGAGAAAGATATCTTTATTTTGTGGTGTAGATACCAGTAAGTTGGCCATGTTTCTGTTTAAGTAACTCCAGTTAAACTCACTGCTTTATCAAGTTGGAATTGACTGGAATGTTTGTCTGTCATTAGTGTCCTGTAACTTAAATACCTATTTGTTCATATCTACCCAAGTCACAGCACATATCCCCAGAGGCTATGAGGACAGCCACACCCCATATCCCTTTCCTCTGTTTTACTGTATCCCACCCCATATCCCTTTCCTCTGTTTTACTGTATCCCATATGCTCTTCTTGAATAGTTCTTGATGGATGTCAAAGGTGGATAAGTATTTGTCTACACATATGTCAGTATATCATGTGCATTCCTGATACCCATAGATTCCATAAGGTGTCAAATCCCCTGAAACTAGAGTTACATATAGTTGTATGTAGCTGTGTGAGTCTTGAAGAACCACCAATGCTTTTAATCATCAGCTATGTCTCCAGTCTCTGAACACAATATTGTAAGAAAACAAAAACACCTTACAGAGATCTAAATAAAGTTTAGTCTTAATGATCATGCTATGGCTTTGCAAAGTAACTTAATACCAAAGGTCTAAGCAGTAATAGTACTTATCCTACTGTTTGTTTAAAGAAAAAAAGATAGGAAATTATTAGGTATAATTAAAAAATGATTAGTGACTAGAGTTTTTTGTGACTAGAGTTTTAATTAAAATTATTGTATATTTATATATTAAGATAAGAAATATTAATATATGTTGTTTTTTTCCATAGTTCTATACTTCTATTGATAACTTTAGCACTAGTGCGTGTTTATAAGCATAAAGTCATAAAGCAATGTGACATTCTCTGTCTAATGGCAAAGATGCCCATAGGAAGATATGAATGGAACAGAAATCTGCTGATTGAATCTATGACTTCATATAGATTTATTCTTCCCATTTTGTATTGATTGCTTGTGCATTTAACAGGATACATTTCCCTGTTCTATGTCCTTTGATGTTCCTGACATACTGTAACTATAAAGGAACCACACTAAGTGGTTTACAATATCCTTTTCCATATAATTGAACTTCATTTTCACTTTACAATTGTAACTTCCTCTGTGAGGACTGTGTGTGTGGAACTACATAGCCTTTAAACTAAGATTGTCTTCGGAGGTTCTCAGCCACCAATTTATTCAGAGGTAATCAACAGGAATCAACAGGAAAATCATCATTTTCTTACTGAGAGAAGAAATCTCTACTCTTTTGGGATTTTTTTTAATCCATTTCCACTGTGTTCCTTTCAAAGCCTTGGCAATTACCCTAAAGTAAATGCTGTTTAAAAAACCTCATGAAACATTGAGTGAGGTTTGCTGGGAAGGAATTGGGATGCAAATGGTTTAACAATTGCATAGAAGAGTCTACCAGAGGTGGGTCAGCAGGTCATAGGCAAGAGTAGACTGACTTGCATGATATATGACTTGTCAGAAGGAAGTTCTAGAATGTAAACTCAGGAACAGGGCAGATGACCTTGAGGTCATCTATTCTAACAGCTAAGGTAAGAGATTAGAGAAAATATCCACATTACTCTTAGTCTCCTTGTCCTCATCAATTGAACAGGAATAATAAGGTCATTTGTATCATTTGCATTGTTTGTATATGTTCTTGTGTGTAAAATAAAGAAAACTAACACAGTGAAAATCTTGTCTTACTAAGCAAATATAATTGAGTAGAGTTGGGGAAGTAGTTTGACGGTGATATGGCATATAGCTGGGATAGTGCCCATAAATTTGACTAATGTATGACTTTTTGAAGCCTGTGAATGTACATGTTGAAAAACATATTCTTTGAGATAGAATAACCAGTTAGAACCCTAGAGTAAAAGAAAAGCACTGTGTTTTAATGTTCATGGGTCTACAGAATAATAAAAGAGGAATGAACCAATGAGTAGGGTCACAATACATTGCATGAAATTCTCAAATAACTAGTAATAAATGAATAAATAAAGAAAGAAAACGTGAATGTGAATTAAAACAGGAGGAAAGTAGGGAAGAAGGGGAAGGGAAGAAGAAAGGTAGGGAAGGAGAGAGAAAGAAGGAAGGATAAAGAAGGAAGGGGGATTAAAATAGTATTGTTCTTCAAAGAAAACAAATCCCACTGGTTATTTTTGAAGAATTCAGAGATAAAATTATAGTTAAGTTTTCATAGACAACTTAGATAACTGTTATTGAGACAAAAGACAGCATTCATTTTATTTTATATTGGTAAGATTGTGTCCCTTCAGAGGCATACATTCCTTCTGACTTGCACCTGTGGCCAGAGCTGACACAGGGCTCTGGCTCCCCACCCACTCCTGCAACAACCAGAGAAATCTTGACTCCCAGGTGCTCTGACACACCCAGGATCTCAGAATACAGGATCCCAGAATCACAGAATTACAAACACAGCTGGACTCCCAAGAGTACTGACAAACCCAGACTCACTGGAAGGACAGGTTCCAGTCAGAGATAACAAGAGCAGCTAGCACTAGAGATAACCAGAAGGGAAGAGGCAAGTGTAAGACAGTAAGCAACAGAAACTAAGACTGCTTGGGAACATCAAAACCCAGTTCTCCCATCACACCAAGCCCTGGATACGGCAATACCGCTGAAAATCAAGATTCAAATATAAAGTCCCATCTCATGAATATGATAGAGGACTTTAAGGACATAAATAACTTCCTTTGAGAAATACAGAAGAACAGAGGTAAACAAGTAGAAGCTCTTAAAGAGGAAACACGTAAATCTCTTAAAGAAATACAGGAAAACACAATCAAACAGGTGAAGGAATTGAACAAAACCATTCAGGGTCTAAAAATGGAAAATAAAACATTAATTTGCCACGGGCTGGGGTTTTCTTATGGGGATCTCTTGTACCTCGGGATGATGAGTTCTTGCCAAATGTGCACGGGATTCGGCTGTAACAGACAGACTCAACACAAGTAGTGTAGGATCTGAATGTATTTTTCAAATATGGAGTCAGGTTTATATAGTTGATACAAAAGGGTTTGAAAGAATCAGGTAGTACAATGGTCAAGATAGTAGGTGACTTTAACACTCCACTCTCAGCAATAAACAGCTCATGGAATCAGAAACTAAATAGAGACACAGTGAAACTAATAAAAGTTATAAAACACATGGACGTAACAGATATCTACAGAACATTTCACCGTAAAACAAAAGAATATACCTTCTTCTCAGCACTTCATAGTACCTTATCCAAAACTGACCATAGAAAGGGACACAAAACAAGTCTCATCAATTCAAGAAGATTGAAATCATCCCTTGCACCCTATTAGGTCACCACAGACTAAGGCTGATCCTCTACAACAACAAAAACAATATAAAGCCTACTGTCAACTATCTAGAACAACTATCTAGATATTGATAACTTGGGCAGAAAAGAAATAAAGAAAGGAATTAAAGATGTTTTAGGATTTAATGAAAATGAAGGCATAGTATACCTAAACTTACAGGACACAATGAAAGCAGTGCTAAGAGGAAAACTCATAGCACTGAGGGCTTCCATAAAAAAAAAAAAAAAATGGAGAGAACACACACTTGCAGGTTGTAGGTTAACAGCACATATGAAAGCTCTAGAACAAAAAGAAGCAAACACAACCAAAAGGAGTAGACAGCAGGAAAGAATACAACTGAAGGCTGAAATCAACCAAGAAGAAACAGGGAGAACTATACAGAGACTCAAAAACATGAGGAGATGATTCTTTGAGAAAATCAATAAGATAGATAAGCCATTAGCAAGTCTAACCAGAGGGCAAAGAGACAGTATACAAATTAACAAAATCAGAAATGAAAATAGAGACATAACAACAGAAACTGCAGAAATCCAAAATTTATTAGATCCTACTACAAAAGCCTATACTCAACAAAACTGGAAAATCTAGATAAAATGGATGATTTTTCTAGACAGATACCAGGTACCACAGTTAAATCAGGTTTAGATATACCATCTAAACAGTCCCATAACCCCTAAGGAAATAGAATCAGTCATTAAAACTCTCCCAACCAAAAAATCCCCAGGGCCAGATGGTTTTAGTGCAAAATTCTATCAGATTGTCAAAGAAGACCTAGTACCAATACTTCTCAAACTATTTCATAAAATAGAAACAGGAGGAACATCACCTAATACATCCTATGAAGCCACAGTTACACTGATACTGAAACCATACAAAGAGTAAACCAAGAAAGAATACTTCAGACCAATTTCCCTCATGAACTTTGATGCAAAAATACTCAAAAATTTTGCAAACTGAATGCAAGAACACATCAAAAACCATCATTTGCCATGATCAAGTAGGCTTCTTCCCAGGAATGAAGGGGATCGTTCAATATATGGAAATCTGTGAATATAATCAATCCACTGTTTAAAAAACTTGTTACCTCCTCCTTTTCCTCAGCCACCAGACTTCTGGCAGTCTCTGCTTGGAGGCTACCACCTGGGTAGCTAAGACAAATGCTCTCTGCAGACTGTAAATTCATCTTTGAAGAAGCTGCCTGAGCACCCACCACCTGAGTATGCCCACCTGCCCATTGCCTGAAGATCTTCCAAACCTGGGGACTTTGGCACCTGAACCTTTTTTTCAGTGTTTATGTTATGCGAGTATCATGTAATCTAGAGATTTGGTTTCCGTTTCTCCTGTGACTATAAAAACCCTGGCTTATCTAAGTAAAGTGAAGTCTTGATTGGGCTATTTCAACTTGATTTTGTGATTTCTCTTTGCATTTTGAACCCTCTATTTCAGGCCCTTTGTTACCTCCTCTGAGAGAACCCCACTTCATGAAACTGTAGGCAGTTTCAAAAACTGAAAGAAAAAAACAAAACTAAACACATGATCATCTCATGAAATGCTGAAAAAGCTTTTGACAAACTACAACACCCCTTCATGCTCAGACAGCAAAACAAAGAAAAAACAGAAAAAGAAAAAGAAAAAGAAAAAGAAAAAGAAAAAGAAAAAAAAAAAGTCCTCCTGTTTTCATCTCTTTAGTGCTGGCATTTTAGGTGAGTCAGCACACTGGGATTGTGAGTTCCAAATTCTGGTGCTGCATATGCTAGGCAAGCACTCTATTTACTGGACAACACCTCCAAACTAAAAAAAAAAAAAAAAAAAAAAAAAACAAAAAACAAAAAAAAAAAAAAAAAAAAAATTTTTTTTTTTTTTAGCAAGTAAAACAAAACAGAAACATGTGTTTGAGTTATGTGTTTAAAAGATCTGGAGGAAAAAAAAAACAACTATGGAACTAGGAGCGTTTAAGTGTGTGACAGTAGCTGAGTCAGTCAGTGCAGAGTTCCTTCACAGAAGGGAGGCAAGGTTTGCCTGGACCAGTTGAGATCAAATTACAGAAAAGTGCTAGTGACAATGTAGCACTGGGTGTGGAACTCCTGCCTCTAAGACATAATTACCATTTCCCTCGGGGCTAAATTAGACAAGAGTCCTTCTGGAGATTTCTCCAGGGCACCTTTTCTTTACTGCAGTTACTACTTAGCACTCAGAAGAACTACCCTTTGAGATGCAAATACATAGAACTGTCTGATTCAACAGTCTGGAGGTCCTTTTGAAATATTATTGTCAAGGGAGACTGATGCCCCATCTCACTGTCTCCAATCAAGTTAGCCCATGCTTTGAATGCCCTACCTTCTGATACTTTCTCATTAACTCACTTAACATTTAAAAATAGCCCTCTCCTCTGTGTCATCAAATTTTAATTCAATCTTTCTTCAGCCTTGATAGCTGATATAAAGACTACAGTGTTGTCTAATAAATTCTGTTTATTCCAAATAGTACTTTCAAAATGAAGTTGGATAATGAAGGAAACTATAATAAAAGTAGAAACAAAAATTAATAAAATGTCTGCCAACCATCTTTGGGATTGGGGGGGGATGGGGGTTGCTGTTTTATTTCCGGATGCCAAGGGCAAATTTACTATGCTTATTTGGTTTTGAAACTGAGTTCCATGTAGCCACTGATGATCTTGAATTCCTGATGTTGTTGTCTGTACTTGAGTAGATCTGGAACTGTAGGCATACAGTACCTTACCTGTGTTTTATACTATGAAGGAGATGTAAACCCAGGCAGCATATACCAGTCAAGCACTCTACCAACATGGTTCTAGTTCTGTTTTCAAATGTGAAGTTTAAGGATACTGGTTCTTGAGTTATTTCTAAACTACAATGAGCCTTACTTGACATGGATTTGGTGCTCCTAGTTCTCAACTTTTGACTTTTTTTTTTTTTTTTACAAGATACAATTAGATACAGGTCTAATTAAATTCTTCTTCAGATGGACATCTAGTTCTACCAATACTTTTTGCTTAGTGCAAATTTTAACTACTTTGAGATACTACTTTACCTTAGTCAGTTGACAATCATCAAGAGAACAGCTTGATCTACAGAGAGAGTTCCAAAGAAATTAGGGCAACAAAGTGAAAGTCTGTCTTGAACCATCCACAGACCCAAAAGAAAAGGAATCTGACAAAAAATTGGAGAGGATATGGGGAAAAGAAGCTTAAATTCTTTGCTAATGGAAATGAGTTTAATGGAACCACTATAGAAATAAATTTAAGGATTTCTCAAAAATTTAAAAGTAGAACTACCATGTGACCCAGCTATACTGCTCATAGGCATAAATCCAAAGCACTGTATATCTTACTACAGAAATATTTGCATATCCATGCTAATTGCCACTCTAATTTATGATACTGAGGAGAAACTGATTCAGTCTAGATGCTCACCAACAGGTGAAAAGATAAAGACTATATATGTATGTGTATATATAAAATAGAAATTTATTCAACTATTAAGAAAAATTAAAATTTCAGGAGATTGGACAGTGTTGGGAAGTACAATATTAACTCAGAAAAACAAAACACAAATGTTATCATTTATATGTGGCTCATATGTATACATAAACACAGATGTGTGTATATGCACATGAACATACAGGTATAAGTGTGAATATAATCTATATGGAGAAAAGGTTGAGATATGGCATCTATTAAGCTAGTAGAGGTATCCCTTGTAAAGAGAAATCCAGGGATGAAAATGAACATACACAGAAATACAAATTGCTCAAGAACCAGAATACGTAATGCTCTTCTATCTAATTCAGTATTTTTTTTGTCTTAAATTCTTCATCTAAACAATGGCCATTATGTAAATCCATAACAGTGAAAAAAAAGATAACGAAAGAATTAGCTGGGAAATTAAAATATTACCAGACACCTTGATTTTTAAGTTGAGAACTGTAACATGTTTCTATTATGTACAGATTCATAATCATGATGACCATTAAACACACCATATTACCTTGCTTAATTAACTCACAATTGAATACAGTGATTTTGATGACATTAAAATGTATCATAAGTACATTTTAATTCAGTCAAATTCAGTTCAGTGTCCTTCAGTCGGTAAGTGTATACAATATCACATTTAGAGACATTTAGTTTCTTTTTCAAATATAGATATAAATACAGACATAGACACAAGACATAGTGATACAGTCCTTCAATCCCAGCAATATACAGAAAAGATGGATCTATGAATTAAGGCCAGCCTGGCTCACATAAGGAGACTATATCTATCTGTCTGTTGGTGCATATGTGTATCTGTCTATCCTCTAGATAGATGGATAGATAGATAGATAGATAGATAGATAGATAGATAGATAGATAGACAGACAGACACATACTTGGATAGATACAGATACAGTCACATAGGGAAAATAGCCATATTCATTAATTTCTCTATATAACTTGAACAATTTTAGTAACTATATTTGTCTTAATTGTTCCTTGTGATTGAGACCATACAGAACTATATAAAAGCTCCAGGCATGGCAGAATTTCATACTTTGATTTCAGTGCTGCTTGTGTGTTTCTTCCATTCCTACAACTCATCCCCCTTCAATATTAGTTGCACATCCTACTGTGTATGTGACACATGCTAAGTTTAAAAAAATCGTTCAGCCTGATAGACAAATAAATGTGTTATTTAGCTCAAGTAAAAGAGCATACCTAAAGAATATGTTCTTCAACTTTCTTATGATAATGAAAGATATAAATAAAGATATGGATATATGCACACGTGTGCATATACATGCAGGCCACAGGTCAACCTTGGAACAGTCCTCAGACATTATCTTTTTTATTGTTTGAGAATTTCATACACATATGTATTTTTTTTAAATCAAAAGTACCCTTCATTCTTCCCACTCAATGACTGCCCATCTTTGTCGATACTCTCCATTCTAATCTTTTGTTTGTTTGTTTGTTTGATTTTTGTTGGTGGTGATGGGGTTTCTTGAGATTGGATATTTCTAGGTCCTGGAGTTTGTGAGGATCCTCCTCTCTGTGTGATACCAGTACTGTATCATAACCACCTGATTTTGCCGTTGTTGTTGTTGTTTGTTTGTTTTCTTTTTTCCCCAGATAAGCTCTGAGGCCGAAACATACATCTTTGTGCTTGTAGGACATGTATTTTACTGAGCTCTCCACAATTTCCAAATACTGAAATCTCTAAGAAGGAAAGTATTTGGGATCCCAGGAGTTCACAAAAGAAGGATGTGTCTAGTGTCTAGGTAGGAAGAGTAATTTTATTAAACCATGTGAAACAAAGGTAAATCCAACAGTTGAAATCACTAGCTAGGACTGTCAGCTGAGGGGAATGATTGGTTTGCCACGTGTGCAGGCAGAAAAACATTTTTATGCATGAATGATGGTACAAAGATGTTTGTTGACTATTCTGAGCAAGAAGCTATACTTTGAGAAAGCAACTGTTCCCAAATAATTAGTCCTAACTAGTCTTCCTCATCTTACCATCACTACACAGTCTCACACTGATGTGATGTGTACCACATTAATGAATCTGTATCTTGGATGGATCTGGGTTCTCTATTGGCATACTTAACACGCCTGAAAATGCGTCCAATTTCTGTGTATCAGCCATTGTTATGGGAGCTAAGGCACACATGTGAATGGAAATAAGAAAAAAAAAGTTTTCCTACATTCTTTCAACAGGTAAGAAAAGAGATTCTCTCAAAATGGACGAAGCATGTTCTGTTCTCACTAAAGGCCTTTTGTGTTTTACACACACACACACACACACACACACACACACACATACACACACACATACACACTTCTGCAACCACTAGTTAAGATATAAAACCACTCCTTTTTTGTTTGTATGTTTGTTTGTTTGTTTTTCAAGACAGGGTTTCTCTGCATTACCCAGGCTGTCCCGGAACCGAACTCACTCTGTAGACCAGGCTGGCCTCGAACTCAGAAATCTGCCTGCCTCTACCTCCCAAGTGCTGGGATTAAAGGCATGTGCCACCACTGCCCAGCAACAAAACCACACTTAATAAACCAACTCTGGTATTACCTAATTATGCACTTCCTATTTTCTCGAACTTGAGCCTTGCTACATTAAAATGGGGTTCTCCACGTAATGTCAGAGAATGAAGATATTCAATCAACTTTCTGTGACCCTCTGAACTTGAAAATATTGTAGTTGCTGAGTTGCTGGTTTTCACTGCCCTTCACTTGTTCCTTGTCTCTCTCACATCACTCCCTTCCCCTAAATATGTGGGTACTTGGTGTTACTTAGCTTCTGATTTTTTTTCCTCTCTCCTCAATTTCTGAGCCTAATGAGGCTGAGCTGAGTTAATAATGGATATAATAAGTAATGACTCATTGTTTGGGGGCCCGTGTGTCTGTGCACCGCGGAACAGGAGCCAAGTCTGTGATGCTATTTGTTCTGCTATGTCACTTGCCACCAAGCAATGCCACTCATCAATAAAAGGCAAGATGACGGATGAGTTCATTTAATGCAATTCCTCAGAGTGAGCTACAGCCTGACTCTTCAATAGGTCTGTTACTAGGCTCTCTCCCTCCTTCTCCCCCTCTGGTAGCTCTTTTTACCTTCCTCCAAATCTAGGACAGTTGGAAGAGCATGCTTGGCCAGGAGGGTTGGCATTTGTGCCAGCAGCTCCTTCTGTTGTCAACAACTGCTGTCTTAAATCAAACCTCCAGCTCTGCACCTAGAGAGCAAATCCTATCACCCAAGAGCAGCGGCATTTCCTGTCATTCAGCCATGTGTGTTCTCCCTTCCAGGCTGATGTGTCTTTAGAGGCTGGCCTATGCTGGACAGGCAGGTTCCTGTTGTGGGAACTCAGGTAGTCCTTCTTTCATTTTGATCCTTTGCATCTCAGGTAGTCAGCCCAAGATGCTGTTTGTGATGAAGCCATTCTATGTGTCATTTCACACTCAGTTCAAAATGTCTCTCCAGGTAAAGGGGTTCTGGGCCATCTCTTCATCTAGATTTCATCTATTTTCATATCGATATATCATAGCATCCTATCATTATCCAGCAGTTTGATTTCAGACTCAGTTCAAAATGTCTCTCCAGGTAAGGGGTTCTGGGCCATCTCTTCATCTAGATTTCACCTATTTTCATATTGACATATCCTAGCATCCTATCAGTATCCAGAAGTTTGAATATATGTCTGTATTCACTGGTGGAGTTGGCACTGAGAAATATGGATATCATAATAGGCATAGTAGGGCATAGTAGAAAAAAAAACAAATCAGAAATCTAAATCTTATAATAGGTGTTTTATGTCAACATATAACATAAATTTTTCAAAAATAATGTCTAAAGAAAA
This sequence comes from Montemys delectorum, assembly GCA_019843815.1. Taxonomy (NCBI): domain Eukaryota; kingdom Metazoa; phylum Chordata; class Mammalia; order Rodentia; family Muridae; genus Montemys; species Montemys delectorum. The sequence goes on from JADRCD010190325.1 coordinate 11,979, forward strand.
AAACAACAACAAAACCAAAAACAAACAAGCAAAACCTAGATGGAGTCTAATTTGATCACCTTATCAAATTAAGTGAACAAAGATTTAAAACACATTGAGACATCGATGAACTTAACATGTGGTCCTTGGTTGGAATAAGAGAATGTGGAGCTGACACAAAATAGAAATAAAGTGACATGATAACGTATATAATGACAAGGGTTACATATAGCATAGTTCATATGATAAATTAGAAAAGCTTATGGCTACCTGTATAAGAATGTTCCAACTTGACTTCTCAAACTTACGTTTTACTTATAAACTTTTTGGAGCATCATTCCTATAAACATAATCACTGAGATCTACCAACCTTCCTGCAAATTCTTTGTACATATATCTGAAAATATGTGAATGTCCACTTTTATACTATACACATTCCTATATATGTACCCATGTTAATGTTTAGTTCTATGTATGACATTGTTACTAAAGGATATCAAGCATTTAGCTAACTTGCCTCGGGTATTCAGGAACACTCTATGTGGCTTTGACAATGCATATTTCTCCAGCCTCAGCTGGGGATGGTTTCTAATATGTGCTATCCATAACTAACATTTTTATTTTATGTGGCACACAAAAAAATTGGTTTTCTTGATGCTAACATTATAGTTTATATTCTGGCTTTGCAGAGTTGGATTTATTCACAATTAAAGTCAGTGTCAAAATGGGAAAAATGATGAGAGAGCAGAAAATATAGTATACGAAACTCAATAGAGAACCAAAGTGTATTTTTAAAAACCCACCAAGTAAGAGAGCAAGGAAGCAGTTCAACAGAGCATTGCATTTTATTGTTCAGTACAAATGTTCTGTCTTCATTCACAGCCCCTCATCAGCATATTTCATTATTTTCCTCGTAGGGTATCTGATCTCTTTTGCATCAGCACCCATAGCAACACCTTCTACAGCATTAAAAGGTTCTCTCTATACTAGGGTGTCCCATGGAGCGAGCTCTATCAGGCCTGACTGTTTGTCCCTATAGACAGTGCTTCAGACCCCATGAGGCAGTGGTTATAGGAAGACATTTATTTTGGGAAGCAAAGGGCTTTAGGAATGCTTGTTCCATCCTTATGTAGACAGGAAAGCTTTTCCTCCCAGATGAGCAGGCTCTGTCACGTTGCTCAGACAGATTGTAGTGAGCCATCTAATTGAGTCTGCATTCTTTACAAGGTGCTGTTCACAGAATCTCAGGTAGCAGAGCACCTCAAGATCTCCTGGTCTGTTCATTTCCGTCACTGCCTTTCTGTTTGGTACACAGACGTTGCAACTCTGAGGATTCTGCACTGAGGGCAGTGCTATGCTGATAAAAGCATTAATAGTAATCGCACTGTACTCCTGCAAGACAGCTGCCATGAGTATGTTTACCTTCAATGTGTGAAAGACACAGCCAGCGACTCCAGCACCCTCATGAGAACGATGAAGGGGAGATAATAGACATTTAATGGTTGAGGCTGACAGTGTGCATGAACATCATCACATCACCAGCACCTAACACTGAATCTCTGCAGACGAGACACTCATTAATAACTGTTAAATTAAAATGGATGGAATAAAATCTGGTCTTTGTCCTTTGCGCTTATTTTCTCATCTCCAGAACCAATTATTCTGTAAATCTGTTTTTCCCTTGGTTGTAGAAAGTTGGCAGGTGGCACTTTAATTTAATCTGTTCTTAAATATTCTGACTCCAACGTAAATGAAGGCCATATGTGTGCTGTGGTAGGCTGAGACCTGCAGACACGAATCCAATTTGGCTTTGCAAATGTTTATTGCCTACTATGTGTTAGGAGCCTGTACAGTGCTGCCATGAGACAGCATTGCAACGGTCCAGAATTCGGGAGATCTGAATGTTTAGTAGCAGAGGTATGATAACTTCTAGAATGTGAGCTGCACAAATAAATTCAATTGATTGACTAAAATTACAGAGGTAAAAACAATTTGAATATGGTAACACTGGTTCAAACCTCATCACACACAGGGATTCTGAATAATATGCTATCAAAGAGAATTTATCCATATAAACATCGAAGATGAAAGCTCTACTAGATTATATAGTTTTGCTTCCCCTGAAAGCATAAGATGCTCTGTTTTGTGCTCCCATCTATATCTGGTCTAAAGGGAAGCAGGGTAGATCTTATTTCTTCCAGGAAAAAAGAAAGGACATAAGCCACTCCACATAATAGGAAGCTATGGAGTATACAACTGAAATTCATACTGGTAGGGCAGACATAGGGCTTACAGGGAGACTACTTGGTCATAAGAGATAACCTAGACAGCAAAATTGGACCCTAGTAAAAAAACAGTTCTTATGCCACCTCCCCGCCCCCACCTGCCAATTGTATATCATTTACCAGGAATCTATTGAGTTTACCGATTGAAATTAAGACAAGTTTGACATGCATACTTGACCCTAAGTGAGACTCCCTGAGTTCACTCTTCAGCATCAAAAAACCAACCTCAAGCAAATGACATCAAATTCAACCAAAAACAAAAACAAAAAAAGAGGGAGATTAAAGAGGTGAGGGGAAGACTCTCCAGGGATTGGCAGGCTCTCGCTAATATGAGGGAGATATGCTTGATGTTGAGGACACTTGCTCCCTGGCAGGACAACACTACGAGACTCATCATTTCTGATACCTCTTAAGGATGATGATTTTGGATCCACTAACTTGGAGCATAGACTTCAGACACTCAAGAAAAGGCAAAGAGGAGAAAGGGGTTCCAAGATAAAGAGCTGTGCAGTCAGTGACTTAAATGAAGATGACCACCTGGCATTTTCAAGGGGCCCATACAAAGAACAACCCTAGAAGGGAAGAAAACAAGCAAAATCAGAAGGCTAACCCAAATATGGTCCTGAAACTTCAGATTCAATAAGCTTTCTACATGCCTTTTGATCTTGGGTCTAGAGACAGCTTGCAGAAAGCCTCAGAGTCTAAGATTGCATGTTATCATACTCCCCCCCGACTCCCCAGTTGCTCAGAGCATCATTTGTGGTTCACTTACATATCAGTTGTAACATATTTCCATCAATAATAAAAAGAAGGCATGCACTGCTGAGATATTGTGGAGTTTCCAGATACAGCACAGGGCCAGCTGAGTTCGGTGGGTCTTTGTCAATCACACAGGTTGGCCTGACTTGGCCAAGGATCTGATATCTATTGTGGTACTGGTACATGGGTATAACATCTCTGGGACAGTTGCAAATTTGCTCAAGGAGGAATGTGGGGTGACTGGTGCTTTGTCAGGTGCGTTCACTATGTGAGGAAAGGTGAGTCCATGGGACAGAAATGACTCAAACAGGTATCTGGTAGACGAAGTCTGTTTTCCATTGCTGAAATTATCCAAACTCACTCTGATCCCACTGACCTGTAAATATCTTGTTCATTCTCTGTTGTATTCATAAGCTTCAGTCAAACAACTTATAATTGAAAAGTAATTTATAGACTTTAATTTAATTTATTTTAGTAGTATATTTTAATATTCTTTAAATACATATTGGTCTTACTGTTTTGAGAACTTCGTACATACATGTGATGTCTTTTTGATCCAATCCAGTCCCTATTCACTCCCTTCCAATTCTTCCCCTACCACTCTGACATGTTTTCCTTCTAATTTCATGAAAACCAGTATGTGCTTTAATTAATTAACTAATTAATTAACTAAGAAGTAACTGTATACATTTTCCACAGGTAAAATCCACATCTTTTGTAGATAATTTTGTTATTTGATAAGTATCTAAACACCACTAAGTAATTTTTAATGGAAATGTGGAAAACTGGCATCAGAACAATATGATTAGAAGTGTGACCAAAAAGCATAAACAAAACAGACCAAAAATATATTATATGCAAATCAGCTACTCCAGTGTTTTCAACCATGCAGGAATTCAGTTATCTTTTGTAAATCATATAATTCTGATAAATTATATGAGCATACAACTTGTGTAAATTACTTATCCTTTGTCTCCCTAAAAAACTTTATAGATTCCCATGTCTTTGCAGACTAGCTGACTTAAATTATAACTTTTTTATTAGTAATGAGGTCACAGTTAGAAATTTTATCTGCATTTGTAGATGAGGTAAATTGTATTATACTGTATAATCCACAGGGAGAAAGGACTTTCATTTATTTTTAAATGTTGTGCATATAAAATAAGTCACTCTTTTCCTTCACACTTGAACACTACAGGTTTTTTTATTACTTGAGGAAGAAAACAAAAACACTAAAACTTGACTACCTCATTGGTATATGGATTATGAAACATCACATACAACATTATTTCTAAACCTCATGACAATTTAAACAAAAAAAATACATTTTTTGACAGCACAGTTCTCCTTTGTATATGTCCTCCATGATACTAAACTTTTTAATAATTAGATAGAAATCTTCTCATATAGTTTTCACTAAATATCTATTCTGCCATTTCCCTTCCACCCACTCAATAGAATCAATAGTTGTTGGTAAACTGGAATATTCTTTAGAAATGTACTTAATTTTGTCTTAATATTTTAATCATAAAGAAGTAATTTCGGGGTTCAAAACAAATGATATTGTTAAATATAGTGTCAGATCCAGCATGGCTGCTTAGGGGGAAGTCTGATATAGTTCTTGCCCCTGGAGCATCGCCAGGCTGTTGATCCTTGTGTGTGGTGATGGTTACTATTGCCCTGAAGCTGATCATCTGTCTTTACTATTTTACTTTCAATCTCTGTTTCTGGGTAATACACTTCCCCCTCCCATTACTCAGAGCTAATTATGCCATAATAAATAAAACGGATACGAACTGAGGAATGGAGGTGGTCATGAGGCTGTGGAGGATGAGGAACAGACTTTCTGCTTGGCCATTACGGCCATGGGAAGAGATCTAGACAACATAATCACAGAGGCCTTAAAAACCTATATGGTCCTTTGTAGAAATTGTTCATTGCTAGATTTCACCTTAAACTTGGAATTATGAGGGGATACATGTACTCTCTGGTCCAATGACTGCTGCATTAATTAGCCAGGGTGAACTTAGGGACATCAAGGATAGAGAGTTAAAGTAGTACTGAGGAGAAAAGACATGGATACGAAAAGAAGGAATCTATTAAACACACACACACACACACACACACACACA
>JADRCD010190327.1:0-20769 GCA_019843815.1 Montemys delectorum
CTGTCAATACTAAGTGAAGAGATCACAGGTGTATACTGACATACCTGGTTAATATGGAGAGCTCCAGGCCTGAGGAATAATGTACAATGAGCATCTGCAGCCTGACCTGGGCTTTCTAGTATTAAAAATAAAATCTTCATAATCGCAGATAAAACCCAGGAGTATAAAGGTCAATATACATTAATCTAAGCAACATTAAACAGGCAGACCAAATTTGAAGGGATGGATATACTATTACTGCTCTATATAAGCACACTAACAAGTACGAGCAAGCACTGTGCATAACAATGGGGTATTTTTAAAAAGATATTTATTTGAAATAGAATTGCATCATTTTTTCTGTTTCCATTTCTTCCTCCAGTCCGTCTTAGGTACCATCCCTCTAACACCTTCTATGTCCTCCCTGCTCTCAGGCTAATAGCCTTTATCTCTTTGAATAAATAGATACATTTATAAATACTCATAAATGTTCATGTATGTGTGCATAAATAGACATATAAATATGCCCTGCTGAATCTATGTTAGTTGTTTGTATATGCTTTCAGGGGTTAACATTCTGCACTGGACAACCAAACCAGGGCCTCATCAGTAGAAAGGCAAATTCTCCTTAACCCAACAGTCGTTAATTGTTTGTGGTTTATTGTCTAGGAATGGGATCTAACACATTTTCTACCTTACATATTACTAATGCTGCTCTTCTGGCTTGTATGTCATTTTCTTTCTTTCTTTTTTATTAGAAATGACATCACAGGATGGACTTTATTTTAAAGAGGCATTCACAATGATCACATGATCCACATGTCTCCCAGGTCACACCTCCACGGGACAGTGCAGTGTGTGGTGATAGTTAACAGCCCTGCTTCGCATGCTGCTACATTACACTAGCTCTGTGCTGCTCTTGACTTGGTAAGAATGAAAGCAAAATCACTCTACTGGACAGACTTAATTTTTTTAAAGCCCTTATGCAAATCGGACTTGGTCTCATTTATAAACAACCGCAGCCACACACATGAGGAAATGAAGAGCAAAATGCAAAACATTTCTAAGAGATACTGCTGCCCCTCAGATTCTCTGCTGTTTAAGAGCGAAGGCATACTTTAATGTATGTGGAACAGAAGTTTGATTGTTTTGGGGGAGGTTGTTTATTTGTTTGCTTGTTTGTTGAGATAGGTTGTCACATTGTATCATTATTCAGGCTGACCTGGAATTTACTGTGTAGTTGCAACTGGACTCACTTCTGCCCTCTTCTCTCAGCTTCTGAATTCTGGAATCGAATTTGTGAAAAAACATACTGACATAATATAATTGATTTAAGAAAGAATAACTATACATCATTTTGTTGCTGAATAATCATGAAGTCTGCCCTGTTCCTATTTTTTTGAAAGAAATATACAGGTCCAAAAACTGCTTACCTGAGTATGAGACACTGTGGTCATTAGAAGGCTTGTTTTGCATCACAGGTGGGCATGAAATACTGGGGACATTTTTAACAACTTTGATTTTTTTTTCCACAAAGAATTCTGGGACACTCTCTGGATCTGCATAATTTGATAAAATCAGGAATCATGAACTAAGGATGAATTATTTCAAATGAAACCCAACCGAAAGCTCATGTTGGAAGAATAATGGGAAAGCTGGCTAGGATTACCTCTGTAAAATGAATTAGAGTGCCGCGAGACGCACTATATCAGCGATAAGTCTAGCCTGCTTCAGAGCCACGGAGATTGCAGAAATGAGTCGGAATCACTTGAGCATCACAAATCCTGGGCCATATTTTTTATTTCCAGCCCTGCCCTTTGTGTTGCTTCCAAGTCTGAAGCTGCAGTTGATTTCAAAGGCAGTGGATGAGAGATAAAGAGGAATAAGGATTGTTCTACTTCAGCAATTCACGATCCCTGAAAGGCCACTGAGTTTTAAAGAAGATGGAGCCCTCGGCATCTCCGCAAATAGATCCCCAAGTCGTTTTTACCCTATTCCCATGAGGTAGCACAGGCATTTATCCAGTTTACCATGAAAAGCAAGTTTCCATGTCCAGAAAATCATAGCCCTTACCTTTTCCACTCCAAGGAGCCCTAAAGCTCAAATTAAACATAACTGTCTAAGGTTATTTTCAGGGATGTTAACAGTTCAACGGGAAAAATAAATGCAACAATGTCATATGGAAATTTCTATGTTATTAGATTTAATAAATTTTTACAGCGTGATTGCACATTTAAAACTACACTTAAAATTGTTCATAAAAATGATATAAATTCTTCATCTTAAATTCTTGCATTTTAAAATATTATAGGGCAATATTTAAACTACTTAGTAAATTGCTTAATGTGTGTTTTGAATTCTCAAATGTTAGAGTTTTCTAAGTAATGTTTCCTAATTAAATTTTATGCATAAATATCAACTTTTTCCTTTGAAAATATGCTCAATTTCTAAAAATGTTGTATATTTGCCTATATATATTTAAGAACCATGTATACATTTAAGAACCATGTATTTATAATATTTTATTAATGATCTTTAGGTCAAGAATATTTTTAAGTTAGCAATTAATGTGGCTCAGTTCTTTGCTCACTTACATAACTTTTTATTTTAAAGAATTCCTTTAACATTGATGACAAGATTATTGAAAGAAAGAGACAAAACTGTGGAATAAGGTAAGTTGAGAAGCCGATGTACTGAATGAAAGGAGTGGCCATTCCCTGAAAAGATAACTTATATTATCAGTTTATAGATTTAAATAATGGTATTTAGGGAGCAGTCAGTTGTACAAGATTATGGTTAAAATACAGGAGGAACTTGAACACAAATCTCTCTGGAAGGAAAATTCTATATGAAAACACTTTAGTGAAGATTGTCTGTTGGGAGAACTCTGAAATATGATTTATACTTGGAGGGGATATTGCCTGTATAAACACTTATTTAATTTGTAAGCTATATCCTGATCTGAAGCTCCCCCCCCCCATTTTATATTTCAGGTATATACTAAATTCTAACACAGAGAAGAGAGAAACCATACTGTAAGTGGAGACAAACTTCCAACAGGGCTGGAAAATATTCCTTGTCAAGATCTAAAAAGTAAACATATTTTCAGGCTTTCAGTCTATTCAGTATATCAAATCTATTTATTTTACTAAGACAGGTTTTATCAGTATAGCTCTGGCTTTATCGTAGAACTAACTTTGTGTATAAGGCTGCCTTTGAACTCATAGAGATCCACCTGCCACTGTTTCTGAGTGCTGGGATTAAATGTGTGCACCACCACTGCATAACTAACAAATCTAATTTAATGTCTTCTTTTATCAATAAATCTGGCACAGACTCTTTGTAAATTATGTGTGTGTTTTTTTTTACTAATAAAGTCTTACGAATACAGAAATTTTAATCTTATCATATAAAAGTGGCAATAAATATGATTAACTGTTATTTTGTTTAACCAATTTAAAAAGTTAAAATGTGTCTTAATTCACATAAAGCATCAAAATAAACATTAGGCTGAATTTGAGGAAAGAACTTGTGAACTTAGTTGACTCCTATACAGAGAACTACTTTGAAAACACAAAAGCTACCTGGAAATTGTTGCTGTGGCAATTTGGCTTAGTGCCCCTAAACTTAAGAGCATCCTAAGAGAAGAACTTCACCATTGGTTTAAAATTCTAACATAATGCTACTGTATCAGTAACATTAATAGATTCTGTGGCAGGTTCTATGAGATTGGTTCCCATAGGTTCATAAGTTTTAATGCTTAGTCTGCAAATGGTCCCAAGAAACAAGCTGGAGTAGCCATTCTAATATCGAATAAAATTGACTTTCAACCTAAAGTTTTCAAAAAAGGTAAGTTGGGACACTTCATACTCATCAAAGGTAATATCTACCAAGATGAACTCTCAATTCTCAACCTCTAGGCTCCAAATGCAAGGGTATCTACAATCGTAAAAGAAACTTTACTAAAGCTCAAAGCACATATTGCACTGCACACAAAAATAGTGGAAGATTTCAACACCCCACTATCTGCAATGGACAGATCATGGAAACAGAAACTAAGCAAAAACACAGCGAGACTAACAGAAGTTATGAAACAGATGGATATAACAGATATCTATAGAACTTTTAATCCTAAAACAAAAGGATATACCTTCTTCTCAGCACCTGATGGTACCTTCTCCAAAATTGACCATATAATTCGTCACAAATCAGGCTTCAGCTGATACAAAAAGATTGAAATAATTCTTTGCATCCTATCAGATCACCATGGACTAAGGCTGCTCCTCAATAACAACATAAACAATAGAAAGCCCACATACGTGTGGAAGCTTAACAACACTCTTATCAATGATAACTTGGTGAAGGAAGAAATAAAGAAAGAAATGAAAGACTTTCTAGAGTTTAATGAAAATGAAGCAGCAACATACCCAAACTTATGGGACACAATGAAAGCAGTCCTAAGAGGAAACTCATATAGCTCTAAGTGCCTCCAAAAGGAAACTGGAGAGAGCATACACAAGCAATTTGACAGCACATCTGAAAGCTCTAGAACAAAAAGAAGCAAACTCACCCAAGAGGAGTCAAAGGCAGGAAATAATCAAACTCAGGGCTGAAATCAACCAAATAGAAACAAAAAGAACTATACAAAGAATCAATCAAGCCAGGATCTGGTTCTTTGAGAAAATCAACAAAATAGATAAACCCTTAGCCAGACTAACTAGAGGGCACAGAGACATTATCCTAATTAACAAGATCAGAAATGAAAAGAGAGATAATTAAGGAAATCAAAAAAATCATGAGATCCTACTACAAAAGCCTGAACTCAACAAAACTGGAAAATCTGCATGAAATGGACCATTTTCTAGACAGATACCAGGTATCAAAGTTAAATCAATATCAGATATGATCTAAACAGTCCCAAATCCACTAATGAAATAGAAACAGTCATTGTCTCCCAACCAAAAAGCCCAGGACCAGATGGGTTTAGTGCAGAGTTTTATCAGACCTTCAAAGAAGACCTAATACCAATACTCCTCAAACTATTCCCTAAGATAGAAACAGAAGGTACTCCACCCAATTTATTCTATGAAGCCACAATTACTCTGATACCTAAATTACACAAAGACCTAACAAAGAAAGAAAACTTCAGACCAATTTCCCTTATGAATATCGATGCAAAAATCCTCAATAAAATTCTTGCAAACTGAATCCAAGAACACATCAAAATGATCATCCATCATGATCAAGTAGGCTTCATCCCAGGTTTGCAGGGATGGTTCAATATACAGAAATCCATCAATGTATTTCACTATATATACAAACTCAAAGAAATACAATCTTTCTTCCTAGCTAAACTAGATGATCCCTACTCCACTCTCCATTTAGCTCAGTCTCTCACCTGTGGTTGATGGGCTAGATGATGATTCAGCAGTTAAGAGCACTCACAGGTACTGCAAAGGATGAGGATTTGTTTTCCAGCAGCCACATTGTGGGCCAGCACCATCCATAATATCCCATTCAGGAGACTCAATGCCCTCCTCTGACCTTCTCAGGCACAAGCCATGCATGTTGTGCAAGTGTACACATAGAGACAAAATGGTATTAATAAATCTAAAAGCAATTAAAGAAGTAATCTGGAAGATCCTCATTCACATTCATATGCCTTATATACCTAGTAATCTGAACATCTCTTATTAGGATCTGACTCTAAAGCCCCTAACATTTCCCAGTACTAACTGAAAACTGAGGTTTGAGTACATGGACCACTGGATGACAATCAGCATCCAGTGTACAGAATGAATATTTTGTCCAAAAGGTTAGTCTAATATACTGTTGATCAATGTCCAGATTAAATCCTAGAATTCTGTTCTAGACATGTCCTACTTAGGAGCTCTTATCGATTGCCACCTTTTAAAAAAATGACTGGAATAAAAAAAGAATTGAATGGAGGAGTAGTATAATGAATATTTTTGAATTATGGAAATATAAAATTTTCTATTTCTCTAGTATATTGATTAAATGTTTAATGGACACCAATTGTCTCCCAGGCACAATTCTACTGAGATACTAAATAGTCAATAGAGAAAGATGGCAATAACTTTTCCTGAGGAAATTCCATTCTCCTGAAGAGTTAATAATTGTTTATAAATGAAAGCATTAAGACCATAGGAAAATGCAGGAAAATATGTAAATTATACATTTGATGATCAATTAATAAGTTTTATACTTTGTGAATTTTCTCAGTAAGTCCAAATTACAGTGACTTTCAGCCATCAATTAACTCCTTTGAAGGCTATAAAATATAACTTAGAAACCCTTGTGCGTGCATATGCTACTCCATCTCAATCCAAAGGGAAGTTTGAAGGATGACATGAAGGAGTTGGGAAGTCAGCTCTTTCTGGCTTTGGGATAGAGGTTGAAACACTGAAATGCTTGGCAGGCATTCCTGTAATACAATTTCTTTGACTTCTCTTTGAAAAAGGGAAATTTCTCCCTCTCTTTCTCTCTCTCTCTTTTTTCTAAGCACTTCATGTAGCACGCTAATTCACTATTAATTATAGAACATGTCAAACTGTATTTCAGTCAAAGTTCCCTGTAAGTCTCCTGAGCTTTCTTAATGACAGTAATTATAGGTCATAAAAAGAGTCATCTAAAATTAACATTTTTCTCATGTCTTGATAGGAAAATGTAAATGGCTACACAGTACAGATGTTTTGATTAGTAAATTTACACTTCCTTTTTAGCTTCAATGCTTGTCAACTTCACAGCTTTAAAACTCAAGGTGCTGTTTCTTTCCTTTCCAGGAGTACATAAAGGCACGTCGACGGTGCTTGCAGACCTTTTCAGCATGCTTCACCTTGGTTTTTATGGTGAAATCTGGAAGAAATCTAGAGTTTCCTCTGCCCTAAGTACCCACATTCTTTTCCAGAATGAGCAAACCAAGATTTCAGCTTGAGAAACCTGCAGAAGAAAGTTGAACTACTAAGCACTGATGTTAGTTGACGAGGATGATTTATTAGGATGTAGAAAAGCACCATGCTCACTTCCATGCATATCTAAATCTTCTGCCAAGCTGTGTTTTATCATATGCTATCAGAAAGAAAACACATGAAATCTGCTGTATTCTGAGTTGTCAAAATTTACTTACCAGAAAATGAGAGTGGAAACATTCTGCTTTAAACAATGTTAATATCATCAAACATCCAGGGAAATATAACAAATTAAAAGAGAATCACTTCAAAGAATAAAAGGCCTTAAGTAATAATAAATCTAATACTTGACATTCATCTCCCTAGAAAATAAAATTAGATAAACTTTTGCAAGGGCATTCAGAACAGCCAATCCGGTTTATTAATAATTTCCTGTTTTCATATTGGAAGCTCATATTATCTGGCCTCAGCCACAGTAGACCTCCACAGATATTTAATAAAGCTGGCGTCCATAATCCTCTCTGATTACCTATAACCTTCCAGCTAGAGCACATACTGTGCTGCAGCTCCACAGAAGGACAGCATACTGTCACCTGCTATGATGTTTGACAGCTTATTCTGTTACATCAAGCCTGCACAAAATTACTTTTTCCAAATTCATCCCTAGTTAGTAATGAAAAGCAATAATGGTATTCAGCATGTGTAATATTCCAAGAAGGCAAAATGAGGCAATAGAGGAAAAGGAAGATTAAAGAATGGCTATTATGGGAGGAAGATCAAAAATGGAATCTTGTAACACACAACAGTGCTTCAATCATAATGACATACCAAGAGTTCTTCATATCACACCCCAAAACCTGCTCTGCTGAGCCAACCTGGAAGACATTTCCCACTGTATTTACTCTAGTTAGGTTCATAGCGGGGAACCTATGAAAACTCTCTTTTTAAATTATTCTTGGACATTCTCTTAGGACACAAAACACATAACTTTAATGGAAACATCTAGTTAATATAAACATATTCCTTTTGTTTCGCTTTATGGTTTGCAGCAGTAATAATATATTTTCTTATAAAAATAGATCAGACTAAACTTAACCCAATTCACAAGTTCATCAAATCAAATTTAATAGAGATTTTTTAAAAGATGAAACTCCAATTTAAATATCTCATCTATGCATTGAAAGATAGATGTTTATACAAGTGAGGCCGAACTAACTATATTACTTTTGTCTTCATGAAAAACAGGGCAACGACCTTGGCAGAAGGCTGGACTTGACTGTGCAGTACTGAAATCTCCCTCTCCATCTCTCCCTCCCTCCCCATCTCTTTCTCCCTCTCCATCTCTCCCTCCCTCTCCATCTCTCCCTCCCTCTCCATCTCTCCCTCCCTCCCCATCTCTCCCTCCCTCTCCATCTCTCCCTCCCTCCCCATCTCTTTCTCCCTCCCTTCTTTCTCCCAGTAATCTTTCTCTCTTTTTATTTCTTTTGTTTTATCTTTGCATTTCTTTTTCCCCACTTTCCTTTCATTCGTTTTAGTACTGCAAACTCCCAGAAAGTCTTCATGTGCTTTGCATTTTCTAGGGCAATTTAAAAAAAGTGATCATGTAATATTTTTGTCTTTTTAATAGAAACTGATAAAATATTATAATCAAGGTAGGTGATTATATCAATTCCTCAGTACAAATATGTTCCTGTCCTGTGTGTGCACATGTTGACATTTAACAGAATGACATTGTTTACATAACATATTTGGTATAAAAAGAATATAAAATGAAACCTTAATGCTTACTAGACTCCTCTAACCTACTAGCCTCTGAACTCACCTCTGATGTATGATGAACTTCAACTCAGGTCTTTATGATAAAAATAGAAATCAGGCAATTTATACGTGTGTGTGTGTGTGTGTGTGTGTGTGTGTGTGTGTGTTTGTGTATGTTGGTTCATGCCCTATTCTTCACATGCTATTACTTTTTTAGTGTTTTATGAAGTCAAGCATTAGATTTCTCCATTGTCCAAAGTTATTCAGTTTGGTAACTAAGCTTGTCTCTGCTTGTACTTCATACAAATGCTGTTTGCTCTTGGTATGCTTGATGGAATATTCCACACAGTGGAGTACTTTTAAATTTGAATCTCACATTTCCTCCTCTGCTAAAACTTTAATTGCACCCAACTGGATACTAAATAAATTAGAAATCCTTATTGTGATGTTAGGAAGCTTACAATTTTACAGAGCCCATGTTGGGCTGAACCCTTCATGAGTCATTGCACTTAGCTGTTATGACATTCCTCCTTTGGTCACCTCTGATTAAAGTTGGATTAAGCATTGTCTGTAGATATAAGCATACATATTTAGACTGATATTCATCACTGTGTCAATGTAGCTAGACCACAGAAGTGAGGTCATTTCTTTGTTCTTTGACCTCTGCTGACAGATTTTTTGACCAAAACTTATAAAAACAGGTTTATATTCCCTTTGAAGTAATAGGCTTCAAATCCAATCTGAAAGTGCTACTTCACAATGCTCAGAATAAACAAGTTTAGTACTAAGTAAAAAAAATGTAGCATTTTAAAAACTATTACTAAAAGACTTTTTATTGTGTATTTGTGTTTTTTTCTAAATGTATGCCTATGCACTATGTGTGTGCATTGCCAAGGAGGCCAGAGAGAGCCTCAGAGACTCTAGAACCAGCATTATATGTGACAGTTGGCTACTATGTGTGTTCTGGGAATCGAATACAGGTCCTCTGAAAATGCAAGTCCTCTTAACTACTGAATGTTACTTTCAGGCCCAGATATAAATGTTCATTTTTTCCCTTTTGTTTTTTTAACAATTTTATTAGAACAAAATTATATAATTTTCTCCAATTCCCTTTTCTTCTCCCAACTCTTCACTTGCTGCCCTACTCTTTCTCAACTCCCTGGCCTTTTTTCTTTGTTACTGTTACACACATATAGAACATGCAACACAGATACACACACCTACACACATTGAAATACAACTGTCAGAATCAATTTAGTGTTACCTTTACATATATGCTCAGAGACTGCCACTAGACATTGAATAACTAATTATGGGCAGAAGACAACTTTCCTACTTTCACATCCCTTCTTTGCTCTCCTTTTCCTGAGTGAAGATGCAGTGTGATTCCTGCCTTAGGCTCTTGATACCATGGTGTGCATGACAAAAGAAGGTATCCTCAAACTGTACACTAAGTTAAATAAGCCTTTCCTTTATTAATTTCATTGTGTTGGGTATATTGTCAGTGCAATAAAGTAAGAAATTCTAGAAAGAATGACATCATGACACACATGGGTTACAAGGAGAGCTTCGGTAGGATATCTCCATGATAAACATGGTGTAGTCTGTTTATTTCTCTTTTGGCATGTCATAAAATGGACTTTGTGCTTTATTTTACTCATTCTTTACTACCCAACTCTGAAGAAGGGTAGTTTCTTCAAAAAAAAAAAAGAATTACAAAGAGTGAACAAATAGCTACAAATGAACCAGCTATGAGAGTTCTTTCATAGACTTTGGAAAATATGCCATAATTTTGAAAGCATATCCTATGGAGAAGGACACTCAGATATGGATTCACATGCTCTGATCATGTGGTTCCTTTTGCTTAGTTTTCCAGAATTTGTGTGCCCTTGGTGACATAGGGTGTCAGAATATTCTTATAGTCCCACTCTTCTGTGCTAGTCTTCCCCTGCTATTAAAATAAACTTAGTCTGATAAACTTAAAGTATGAAACCATAACTGTTTTCAGTGCATTAAAGACTTATGCTTCATTTCTCTTTATGAGTAAAAGTAGAAAGTATACATGTAAAAATTATAGGATAAACCAAATGTTGTAAATTGAAGTTGCTCTTTACGAGACAGAAATTCAACATGTACGTAGAGCAGTCTCCATATGCATGATAAAGATGAAGAATACTCATAGAAAAAGCTACTTTAGACAAATGTATTGCATATATATTTTCTTGATTTGAATTCAAGGTTATCAAGAATTAGAAGTATTTTAAAGTTGGCAGAATTATGCTTCTATAATTTTATCTAAATTTTTCTAAACTTTAAAGAATTGATGTGTATGGTGTTTTGTCTGCATGTATGTCTGTGAACCATATGTATGCTCAGTGGCTGAAAAATCCTGGAGGGCAACTGATATATCAAAACTGGAATTGCTGAAAGTTGGCAGTAGTCATGTGGGTACTGGGAAGCTGAACCCACATCCTCTAAAAGAGCAAATAATCTTATATAGAGCTATATTTGTAGCACTCGCCAAGTTAATTTTTCTGCTTGGCTGTCCAAGAACCAGAGAATATGTAGTCCAGATTTCTTGGGTAAATCTAGTGGTGAGAAAAACTTATCAATAAAATGATGTCTAATAATATTCCACTATACTCGTGGATAAGTTCCTTATTCATAATCATCAGAGAAGTTTTCTCTGGCAGAAGATGGGAACAGATGCAATGACACATAGCCAGAAAGAGAGCATCAAAATCAGATTTCCCCTACAAATCTGTCCCCTCAGAGCTCAGGAAAGAGAAACTCTGTGGATAAAGGGTAGAAAGAGTGTAGGGTCAGAACGGATGACAGACAATGGGAGAACAGTGCTTTCTGAATCAACTATGCAAGATACTTATGCACACTTTGAGAGTGAAACTGGAAACACAGGGCTAATAGGAATCTGCCCCAGGTTCTCTGTGTCTATGTTATAGTTTTAAGTTTAGTATTTTTATAGAACTACTAAATGTGAGTCTGTGACAATTGCGCCTGCTCCTAGGACTTCTTTTCCTGTTGGGTTGACTTGTCCAACTTTGATGTGATAGGTTTTGCTTTCTCTTACTGTATATTAGTTTGTCATGTTTGGATGTTATCTCTTAGAAGTCTGTTCCTTTCTAATGAGAGACAGAAAAGGAGTGAATCCACAGAGGAGGGGAGGTGGGGAAAAACTGTAAGACTCTCACGATCCTTAATGTCCCCTTGAGTGAACCACACAGAGCTGGGGATTGATACAAAGACAAGGGCCAT
Organism: Montemys delectorum; assembly: GCA_019843815.1. NCBI lineage: Eukaryota > Metazoa > Chordata > Mammalia > Rodentia > Muridae > Montemys > Montemys delectorum. Next base: position 11,940 of record JADRCD010190327.1, read on the forward strand.
CCTGCACCCAAAGGAGAGGCAACAAACCCAAGCAGCCCAATTGGCAAGTTTTTATACAGTTTCCAGGGGCAGAATTGAGCATCAGCAACTAGGCACAATATGAATGGTGGAACAGTGTGCCCTTTAAACTGATTGGTCTTTAGGAAATGAGGTAGTAGGGTCTTCCCATATCTGCAGGTAGCCAATGGCCAGTCTGCCCAGTGCTTTTTCTGAGGAATGTAATCAGAATCTCCCTTCTGGAGGGTAAAGATGCTTATGTGCTCCATGACCTCTCCCTTCCAGGAGGGGAGGGATACCTACGTGCTCTGGGGCCTGGTAACATTTTCCAAAGGCCCTGAGCTGACCTCTTAAAAACTAGGAGAAGAAGAGGGAGAGGAAACTATAATCAAGATACATTACATGAGAAAAGAGTCTATTTTCAATAAATGGAAAAATGAAATATCTAGATTATTAAAATATTGAAATGTTTAAATATCAGTATTGTATTGTTGCAGTAACTTCATCTAAACATGCAATGCATAATATTCATTGTTCCATTCATGAACTACTAAACATGAATATCATTCCAAATTATTACCCCTCCATCTATTTTCTCATTTTAGTGTTTTACTACATCATTAAAAACAAATTTTGAATTTGGAGCATAAGAAACTTTGTTTAGGTTATTTAACTAACAAATTTTATGTAAAGATGATAATCAAATAAGGAAAAGGTAATCTGTAATATACATAGATATGAGAGAAATTATAATTTATTACCATATTTCTGATGATAATACAACAGAGTAATAATGGTCCAGGAACCATTGTCAGGCATTTAAGTTGTAGTCTATGTGAAAATTGTACTTGTGCATCTTTATAAAATATCAATGTCTAATATAAATAATATAAATTGGATGTGTTTTCAAATTTGTATGATTGATTAAACCTTAATCATAAATATTCAAAGTGTCCCTCAAAATAATTTTATTTATTGAAATGTACAGAGTATTATGGAATTACTACAGTGTAAACAGTGTGAGATATAAACAAATGTATAAAAAGAGAGGGTAAATGTGATCATTAATGCAGAACACTTTATTGGTTTTGTGTATTTACTAGATCATACAGGCCTACTAGTTTTATCCCTTGATGTACGCTCACAACTTACACTTAGCCACTAACTTGTCTGCCAAGACACTTTAAAAATTTACATGTTCCTGGGCTTGTTTTAGCTCAGAGATAAAATACTTGTCTAATTTACATAAAACAGTCCAATTGATAACACTCCCACATAAATAACTAATAAAATAAATAAATAAATAAATAAACAAACGTGCATTTTAAAACTCAACATGGTTTCTTTTTTGTGATCCACGTATTCCATCTTGTCCAAGTTTTTATTCCTAGAAAGCTTGTGGTATCTCCTACTCATATTTGATCTTTATGACCTTATATAACTAAACATACTTCTTTAAATATAGTTCCTTCTGTCACTCAAAGAAATTGTGCGATTCGGTCCTGATACCATTTTGTGATTTAATCAAAACAGTTAGTTCTGAAGCACATAGGATAACAGGCATGACCTGGGGGCATAGTGCTTTTTACTTATCTAATAAAAAGAAATTACCACAAGGTATATGACTAACCATCTTTCAGATACTTTGCCTGTAAGCTATTGTTTATTCCAAAGTTATACACCTGGGTCAGTTTCCTACTGAGAGGCCAAATCTTTTATGTTCAGACTCCATTTTGGAGAACATGACCTAAGCTTGAACTCAAGTATACAAACAGGCTGGTATATAGCATTAATTTCTAAGTTGACCCCAACAAAGCTTGAGCCTAGCTCCAGTCTCTAGGCTAATTTCCAACAAGACTAGGTTTTTCCCCCAACAAACCTGTACCACCAAGTTAAAAGCTTAATGACCACCAATGCAGAGGGGAGCAGAAATTAAGTTTATAGTATGAATCCCAGTACCAGCCAATAATGTTTAAGGCCATAGTAGCTTTTTAATTAGATGCTTGCACACTTACCCACCCACACCCCACACCCCTGCTTGCTACTTACTGTAAAGCCTTGCCCTGATAGTTATTCTGGGTCTCGCACCATCAAAACCATCCTGCATGACTATGGAGGGGCTGGAGCTGGCTCGAATAGAGGAAAGACCCTACTGTGAGTTGCATCAGATTGGATCCCGTCTGTTTTTTAGGGGATCACTCACATTTCCCTGGCACTATACTACCAAAGAAGGTAGACATGTCTCTGTATCCTTCAAACTTCTGTATTAAATAAACTTGTCTTCTTTTCATTTTTCTTAATATTAAAAACCATTTATTTAGCTAAATTGACTATACATAATTATTATATGTAACACCTGATTAAAGTACTTTTACATTATAAAATCACTAAATCAAGCTCACTGTACACATTTGCTCACATACTCTGTGATAGAAACAGTGAAAAGCAACCTTGTAGAAATTGCTAAAAATCAAAGCACATGTTTAACAATCACATGTACCTGGCTTTACACACGAAAGCAGGTCTTAACAGTAAAGGTTTTTACACAGTAACAAAAATCAGTTTTAAAACATTCGAGTAAAATAGACATTTAGTCTTTTATAACTTTGAAACAACAAAATAACATGTGTATGGGATAGGAGGTGGGTTTCCAAACAAGACAATGTTTACAGAAAAGTATGTAATGAAATAGAAAATCATAGCTAAAATGTTTCTTATACAAAGCAGGATAAAATTCATATAAGTACCATGTCAGTAAACATTTGCATTGGAAACAATGAGTCTCAAAAGGAGAAGCATTTTTCTTTAAGTCAATTTAGCGATTCTATTTAAGCCCTACTCTGTGTTTATACTTTTGTTTATGCTTGAATGTTAAAAGTAATATGTATACATGTATTCAGACAAGTTAAAGGCATTTAACACTGTCCTCTGCACTTTTAAATGTGTAACTGCTTGAAGTAAGAGGTATTTCAGGTCATAAAAGGAGAGTTGACTGGTTAGAACCAGCTTGACTGAAATTAATGGGTTTTGAGCTATCATATTTTAGAATATATTTAATTTATTTAATTTAATTTTAAATTGAGTTCACTTTTCAGCAAAATTCTTAAGAGCAGAGTTAATTAGCTAAGGTCCAAATATTCCGGTGGATTCTAATTTGATAAGGGATTTCTTCTGGGCTCTTGATTGTAATATTTGACTTTTTCAAAATCACAATTTGAAAATCCAATCCTAAAGCTGATAGGCAGCTAGACAAGTACTTTACAAAAATGATATACAAAACCAAGAATACAAATATGGGTTAGTGTTTAAAAATAAATTTAGAAAGTTTAACTACACAACTGTTACATTTTTTTTTTCTGATGTCACTGAAAAAATCATTCAGATACATGGTATTCAACAGAGTGAAAATTTATATAACATCAAGGCTCAAATCCTCATGACATCTAGTGTGCCTGAACGAACACTGTAGAAAGCTAGATTCACATTTCCTTTTTAAAGAACAAAGAAAAATATCTTCAATAATTTGGTTTTATTGGAAAATTGAATAAAAATAAGCAAAGACTTCAAACCACATTAAGTCTGTTTACTATTTCTTTACGAATATAAATAAATATAAAAGTACTTTATCTCAGCAAATCATCAGTTTGTCTGCCCTTCTGAAGATCCCACAGTCTAAAGTCCTCCAAGAAGATCTGCTGCACCCATGGTAACAGACACTACTATCTGAAGGCCTCCCAGGAGACCTGCTGCTACAGCCAGGGCAACAGATCATTGGTGTTCATGCTGCTCTGAAGAACCCATAATCTGAAGGCCTTTTAGGAGATCTGCAAAAGCCACAGCCACAGGTCTCCCGGGAGATTTGCACAAACTCAGGGACATGGAAAGGAGGCCCCAGTTAGAGGTACCCAGGCCAGTAAAAACCAGAGATAACCAGACAGAGAGAGACAAACTCGAGACCATAAGCAACAGAAGCCAATATAATTTGGTACTGTCAGAACCCAGTTCTCCCATCACAGCAAGCCCTGGATATCTCAGCACAACTGAAAATCATGACACTAATCTAAAATCCTCTCTCATGAAGATAACAGAGTACTTTAACAAGGATATAAGTAACTCACGGAAAGAAATACAGGAAAACATAGGGAAACAGGTGAAGGAATTGAACAAAGCAGTCCTTAAAGAGGAAACAAATAAATCCCTTAAAGAAATACAGGAAAACACAATCAAACAGGTGAAGCAATTGATCAAAGCAGACCAAGAACTAAAAATGGAAGTAGAAACAATAGAAAGCAGGAATGAAAAAAAAAATAGAAAACCTAAGAAAGAGGTCAGGAGCAACAGATGCAAGGATCAACAACAGAATACAAGAGATAGAAAATAGAATCTCATGTGTAGAAGAAATCTTAGAAGATATTGATACAAGGGTCAAAAGAAACACAAAACATGAAAAACTTTTAACCCAAAACATCCAGGAAATTCATGAAAAGACCAAATATAAGAATAATAGGAATAAAAGAGAGCAAAATTTTCCAGTTCCAAGGACCTGAATACAAACATAAATCATAGACGAAAACCTCCTCAACCTAAAGAAAGTGATAGCCATAAATGTACAAGAAGCCTATAGAACACCAAATAGACTGGACCAGAAAGGAAAATTTGCTTGTCACAGAATAGTCAAAGCACTCAATGCACAGAGTAAAGAAAGAATATCAAAAGCTGTAAGGGAAAAAGACCAAGGAACATATAAAGGCAAACCTAATATAATTACACAAGACTTCTCATCAAAGAACATAAAAGCCAGAAGAGCCTGGAAAGAGGTCATGCAGACTCTAAGAGAACAAAAATGTCAGCTTAGGTAACTATATCCTGCAGAATTCTCAACATAGAGAAACAAAATATTCCATGAGGAAACCAAATTTAAACAATATCTATCTACCAATCCAGCTCTAAAGAGAATTCTAGAAGGAAAACTCCCACACAAGGAGGGTACCTAGAACAAAGAAAAACCAAGAAATTAATGATCTCACACACAAAAAATCTAAAAGGACAGAATTACATACACAAACTACTACCTAAAACAACAAATACAACAGGAACTAAAAATCATCTGTCTTACTGTCAATAGAACAAAACGGCAACCAACAAATTGGGAAAAGATCTTTACCAATCCTATATCTGATAGAGGGCTAATATCTAGTGTATACAAAGAAATCAAGAAGTTAGATTCCAGAGAACCAAATAACCCTATTAAAAAAATGGAGTACAGAGATAAACAAAGAATTCTCAACTGATGAATACCAAATGGCTGAGAAGCACCTAAAGAAGTGTTCAACATCCTTAGTCACCAGGGAAATGCAAATCAAAACAACCCTAAGATTCTACCTCACACCAGTCAGATTGGCTAGGATAAAAAACTCAGGTGACAGAAGATGCTGGAGAGGTTGTGGAGAAAGAGGAACACTACTTCATTGCTGATAGGATTGCAAGCTGGTACAACCACTCTGGAAATCAGTTTGGTGCTTCCTCCGGAAACTGGACATAGTTCTACCAGATGACCCAGCTATACAACTCCCAGGCATATACCCAGAAGATGCTCCAACATGTAATAAGGACACATGCTCCACCATGTTCATAGAAGCCTTATTTATAATAGCCAGAAACTGTAAACAATCCAGATATCCCTCAATAGAGGAATGGATACACAAATTGTGGTACAACAACATAATGGAGTACTACTCAGCTATTAAAAACAATGAATTTATGAAATTCTTAGGGAAATGGATGGATCTGGAGAATATCAACCTGAGTGAGGTAACCCAATCACAAAAGAACACACATGGTATGCATTCTCTGATAAATGGTTATTAGTCCAGAAGTTTGGAATATAGGAAGAAGAACCCACAAACCACAAGAAACTCAAGAAGAACGCAGGCCAAAATGTGGACAATTAATTCCTTCTTAAAAGGGGGAACAAAATACCAACAGAAGGAGTTCCAGAGACTAACTATGGAGCAGAGACTGAAGGAAGGAAAAGCCAGCCTAATATAGCTATCTCCTGAGAGGCTCTGACAATACTTGACTAATACAGATGTAGAGGCTCACAGCCATCCATTGAACTGAGTACAGGGTCCCCAATGAAGGAGTTAGAGAAAGGACCAAAGGAGCTGAAGGGTTTGCAGCCCCTTAGGACGAACAACAATATGAACTAACTAGTACCCTCAGATCTCCCAAGGACTCAACCACCAACCAAGGACTATACATGGAGGGACTGATTGTTTTGGCAGCATGTGTATAGTAGAGGATTGCAAAGTCGATCATCAATGGGAGCAGAGGCCCTTGGCCCTGTGAAGTTTCTGTACCCCAGTGTAGGGGAATGCCAGGGCCAATAAGTCGGAGAGGGTGAGTTGGCAAACATGGGGGGGAAGGCAACAGGGGTTTGTTCTTGTTTTTATTTGTTTGTTTGTTTGTTGGAGGGGAAACTGGGAAAGGAGAAATCATATGGCAAGTGAATAAAGAAAATATCTAAAAAATACATACCTATTAAAGGAAAAAATAATCTGTCTTTAATATCTCTCAATATCACAGACTCAATTCTCCAATAAAAAGACATAAGCTAACAGACTGGGTATACAAACAGGATCCAGCAGTTTGCTGCCTACAAAGACATACCTCAATGACAAAGACTAAAAGGCTAGATAGAAATCAGAGTAAAAGGCTAGAAAAACAGGCTTCCAAGAAACAAGCAAGAGTTGCCATACTAATATCAAATAAAGCATACTTTCAATCAAAAGTTATCAAGCAACACTGGGAAGCACACTTCATATTCATCCAAGGAAAATTTGCTAAGAGAAAGTCTCAATTCTGAACATCTATCCCTCCAATGCAAGAGCACGCACATTCATAAAAGAAATTTTACTACACTTAAAAACACACATTGAACCCCACACAAAAATAGTGTGAGACTTTAATTCTCATCAATGGACAGGTCATTGAAACAGAAACTAAACAAAAACTCAGGTACATTAACAGAGGCTATAAAGCAAATGGATTTATCAGATGTATAAAGAACATTTCACCCTAAAACAAATGATATACATTCTTCTTAGCACCTCATGGTACCTTCCCCAAAATTGACCATATAATCAGTCACAAAACAAGGCTCAACAGATACAAGAAGACTGACATAATCCCATGCCTCCTATCAGATCACCAGGGACAAAAATAATAGAAAATCTACATACTCATGGAAACTGAGCAACTCTCTACTTAATGATAACTTGGTCAGGAAAAAAAATTAAAGAAAGAGAAGTTTCCCAGGAATTCAATGAAGATGATAACACAGCATACCCAAACTTATGAGACACAATGAAAACTGTGCTAATAGGAAAATTCATAGCACTAAGTGCCCTCGTGAAGAAATTGGAGAGATCCTACATTAGGAACCTTAAGGGCACACCTGAAAAGAACAAAAAGAAGCAAATACAGCCAAGAGGAGTAGAGGCAGGAAAATGTTAAACACAGAGCCAAGTCAACTAAATAAAAACAAAGGAAACTATACAAAGAATCAACCAAACCAGGAAGTGGTTCTTTGAGAAAATCAGCAAGATAGGTAAACCCTTAGCCAAACTAACCAGAATGCACAGAGACAGTACCCAAATTAACAAAATCAGAAATGAAAAGTGAGACATAACAACAGAAACTGAGGAAATTCAAACAAAATCATCACTTCCTACTACAAAAGCCTATACTAACAGAACTGGAAAATCCATATGAAATGGATGATTTTCTAGTCAGATACCATGTATCAAATTTCAATCAATAGCAGACAACCTATCTAAACAGGCCACTATCCCCAAAGGAAATAGAAGAATTCATTAAAAATTTCCCCATCAAAAAAAGCTCAGGGGCAGATGGCTGTAATGGAGAATTTTACAAGACTTTCAAAGAAGAGTTAATACCAACACTCCTCAAATTATTTGATAAAATATAAACAGAAGGAACACTATCTAATTCATTCTATGAAGCCACAACTACTCTGATACCTAAACCACACAAAAACACAAGAAAAAAGACAACATCAGATTAATTTTGCTAATGAATATCCATATAAAATATCCAATAAAATTCTTGCTAACTCAATGAAAGAACACTTCAAAACCATCATTCACCATGATCAAATAAGCCTTAATGCCAATGATGTTAAGTTAGTTAAATATATGAAAATCCATCAAAATAATTCACTATATAAACAAACTCAAAGGAAAAAAATCATATGATCATTTCCTCAGATACTTAAAAGCATTTGACAAAATAAAACACTCCTTCATTTTAAAGTATTGGAGATATCAGGAATTCAAGGCCCATACATGAATATAATAAAAGTAATTTACTGCAAACCAACAGCCAATATCCAATTACATTGAGAGATACTTGAAGCAATCCCAATAAAATCAGGGACAAGACAAGGTTGCCAACTCTCCCCATATTTATTCAATATAGTACTTGAAGTGCTAGCTAGAACAATATGACAACCACAACAACAAAAAAGAGATCAAGGGGATATGAAATGGCAAAGAAGAAATAAAGGTATCACTATTTGTAGATGATATGAGAGTATACATAAGTGACTCCAAAAATTCTACCAGAGAACTTCTCCAACTGATAAACAACTTCAGCAAAGTGGCCAGATATAAAATTAACTCAAATAAATCAGTAGCCTTTCTTTATACAAATTATAAACAGGCTGAGAAAGAAATTAGGAAAATAATTCCCTTCACAATAGCCACCAATAATATAAAGTATCTTGGGGTAACTCTAACCAAACAAGTGAAAG
>JADRCD010190331.1:0-10332 GCA_019843815.1 Montemys delectorum
TAGAGGAAGAAAGTGTGTGGACTCGTCCTTATATCACTCATTTTATTTAAAAATTGGAAAGATAATGTTTTTTTAAGAAAAAAAACATGTGCCTATTTTGAAATAGGCAAAATTTTCTCAAACAGCTCACAAGTGTTTGAAATGAAACAAAAATGTTTCACCATTTCAAAATTCAAGAATACCATTATTGAGAGAGTGGCAGAGCAGAATAGAATAAGGCATATGAGAAAGGACTCTATCAGTAATACAGAGTGAACTAAAAATTATCTCTTCAAATGTCCATAAGCCATCTTTTAAAGATGAGTAAAGGATTTCAACGCTCAGTTTACAAAGGCAATATCTCAGTACTAAAATGAGAAATCTTGTCTCTTTTTCATTTTCTCTTGACTTGTAATAGCAGAATATGTATATAATTTTGTTTTGTTTTGTTTGAGATATGGTCTCACTTTGTAGATCAGGCTGGCCTCAAACTCACAGAGATCCACTTGTTTCTATCTCTGGAGTACTGAGATTACAGGCATATCCCACCACACCTAGCTCGAATATGTGTGTAATTTAAAACACTTTCCTATAACTGACATTATAAATTACTGTATATTTAGAACCAGTACTATATATGAGTCCATGAAAACCCCGTGTCCTGTAAATATTGTTGTTTTAGGCTCATGATGTTTTGATGCTATAGATGTATAAACATGCAGGATCTGAAGGATTTGACAGCAGGACTCAACAGATGGTATCACACACATTTACAACCCTAAGAAAAATGCAGCTTTCCCATTGCCATGAAATTGTGAGCAAACAAAATATCTCTCCCACCAACCCAAGTGGCCTACTCATCCCTTCCCTCTCTCTAATCTCTGAGCCGTAGATGTCTTATCCCATGCACAGCCACCTAAGGCTCACCTTTGCAGGTTTCCAATGCCGTTCCTAGAGGGTGCATGTGTGGTGGAATAAGGAGACCTCTTAAGTGTCTACCTGAGAGTTACACAAAGCTAAGAGGTGAAGTAGTTTGAAGAGGGAGGGACTGTAGAGAAAGAAAACGAGAGTGCCAAAGTGACACCAAAACCAAGTTAACCAAGTGTTCCTTCCTTCTGATGTCTGAAGAACTGGAATCATTTGGAGAGCTCTGGTAAGCACTGCATTGAGACCAGGGGCTGATGCACCCAGCACCTCACCCTGTCTGGCTCTTGTTAAATGTGTGTTTGCCCCATTATGTGACCTTTGGGCTGTTAGAATTGTGTTTGGTTGGGTAAGAAAGGTCCTTGACCTTTTTACAGCTCCTTTCTGCAGACTGTCAGTCCTGAGAACTACAAAGAGGAATAGATAGACTGTCTTTTCAAAATTAAGTGACTTCCTTCTGTAACCCCAGGCACCCAATGCTATCTGCACTGGAGATTCTGGAACCAGAGGGACCTGAGGGATTGCACTACCTGCCTCCTTCTGCCTGGCCTCCTCCTTAGCCCCTCCCCCAACACAATCAAGAATTCATGACAGCTCAATTTTATAGTAATGCTGCCTGTTCCAGTGCCAACCATAGCAGCACTGGTTGCTCAGCTCTGGTTTCCATGTATTTGGATATAGATGGGTTGTGATGAACTAGACACTGTCTAGTTCATACAGCCTTTTTCAAGGTTCAGCTTCAGTCACCAGCTGAAATTGCTTTATTGCTCTCTTTGACAACAGAAGGTTAATATTTTTACTCTGCTGCTTCGCTGGATGTCCATAAGCTGTCCCAAACGTTAACCAGAAAGTCTTCTTATACTCCTAGGGTAATCTGTCTCAGGTCATGGTAGGTGACACTGCGTCACAATGCAGCAGGACGTTTTCAGCTGGCAGGGAGTTTTCATATCTTAGGTTTTTATGTTTCTTCATTCATCTGTCTGCTAAGCAAAGAACAAGCTGGAAATAAGATTTTAACTTATAACCTCCAACCAGTTTCTGGCTAACTAGATTCACTAGATCAGCATATCATTATATATTATCAATGCTAAGTTCTCCACATTTTCAACAGATTAGGACAGGATCAAAATAATTGTCCTTTGTCTGGTGATAAAAGGAAAGCCAAAAGCAGAGACCTTAGGCCATGACTCTGTGTTGTTAAGGCTGCCATTCCATAAACTCCACTTCTTCTCTATCTAGGCTGTTTGCTCTCTGTACTGTTGGGAACATCGTCTCTGAATACAGTCGTCCCTTGGACCTGCCTCTTGGCAAACCCAATCCAGAAGTCTGCAGATGCTCAAGTCCCTTGTATGATATGACATATCAGTGCATAAGACCTGTGTGCACTCTCCCATATGATTTATAGCACTAGACCATTTGTGACACCTACTGTTGTGATGCTCTGTATTCTCAAGGAAACAGTGCAAGAAATGTCAGTGTGTAACTGTTTTCAGTACTGATAGAATTTTTTGGTTTTTATTTCTAGTACAGATGTAATTTTAGTAGTTTTTTTAAGGCTTATTTTTCTTTGTGTGAATGTTTGTGTTTTTGTGAGCAAATACAAGCATGTGCAGGTATCTATCTGCAGAGCCCCAAAGAGGGCATAGGTCCTCTGGTGCTGGAGTTAGAGCCAGTTGTAAGCTGCATGTCAGAGTAGCCAGTGCTTTTAATCTCTGAGTCACTCTCCAGCCCACAAGTATTTTGTCTTGTTACGTTCTTTCAGCCTCATGATTAGAGGTATCCAAGAACATGGAGCTGGCAAGATGACAGACCAACTGTACATAGCGAGTTAACTTGGAGACTGGAGACCAAGCAGGAAAAAGAAAGTTTAGCGTCATTAGTGAAGGACCCCAGAGCCAGAACTAAACAGGGAGCCTTGTAGTGCTCAGCCCTCCACTCCCACCCAGCCAAGCTCATGGGGGTTCAGAGAGTCCAAGGACCAAATATCTGCTAGACTATTTACTTTGCAAGCTTCAAAAACAAAAGTCACATTCCTAAAAGATAGAGTCAGGAGTCTTCTAGGAAAAGAGTATCCAGAACTGCTTGTACATGAAGAAGATCACCACAGCTGAAGTTAAGAGAGGCCATTTCAAGAGAAAGGAAAACATCCTCGGACAGGATGATGTCTTCCCATGAGAACATCATTAAAATGGGGTAATGGGGCTGGAGAGATGGCTCAGTGGATAATAATGGGCATTGCTCTTACTGAGGGCTCAAATGTAGTTCCAACCATGTCAAGGGACTCATATGTGCCTTTAACTACAGCTCCAGGGGATCTAACCCTCGTCTGGGTTCCATGGGCACCCACCCTTACTTGCACAGACATACATGCAAGCAGACACTTAAAAATAAAGATTTTAATGAGACATAAGAAAAACAAAGCCAATTTCAAGCCTTTCGGGTGGCTATGGTCTATTTCATGGATGCCACAGGTCATATATTCATATATAGGCTTTTTAAGTTTAACTCTAGCTATCCAGAGACCCCTAGTGCTTTCTAGCAAAGTGTGAGTTTTTTTAAGTAGATAAAGAAGCTAGATACATACTTAGGAAAATAATTGAGCAGAGCATCAGAATGGAAAGATTCAGAAGCCAAGCATTCAGAGGGTACAGGTCAGTTTTAAGGGTGCTTGTTTGTTTGGAGAGAAAGCTTGAGATGAGTCTAAGGTACCCCCAAAGAGGCAGTGAATTTGATGCAAACACAGCTGATACCAGTCATCAGTACCCTCTTTCTTGGAAATACAATGCATAAGAAGTTATAGTGAAATAATAAATTTGGCCCATCCTTCATCTTCTGTGATCTTTTTTTTCCCAGCATATCTGGCTTCTGCCTTCCTTCTCACCTCAAGTGTTTTGGGGACTACCAAAGTGGTAGCAATACCCAAATTTGCACCTATGGCTATTTCCTTGAGAGCAGCAGCTGTTCCCTCGCCCGCCTTCCTCGACACTGACCTAGTCCTCCTCTCTGGGCTGGAACCCTCCTGTCATGATTCCCTGCAGTGCGGTGGAGCTTCTCTTCTCCACAGTGCACAGTATGTTCTAGCGGATGCCCTGTTCTGAAGCAGCCTTTATACTACATGACAGTAATATAAATACTTGAGTATTTGAACTAGTTATTCTTATCAATCTCTTTTCTTCTGGGTTTGCCTTCTTGTGGACTTTACTTGACTAGCCTAATCTTGAAAGCTGTACAGGCCATGGGTGGAAGTCCACCATACAGCTCTGGCTTATGCCCCTGAAAAGAATATAGCTACATTCAGTTTGCATTGCCAGTAAAACCTGTCATCAGTTTTTGTTTGCATATCCTTATGTGGCTTGAAATTCTTTGAATAACCTGCTTCTTTTTCATAAGTATGTACATAAGTAAATATAGCTATATATGTTGTTTATACATATATAACTTGCATATGTATGTGTTCGTACACACATACATAAATGCATGCATAGAACTAGTCTTTTACCTTCCTCCATATTCCTTTGTAGGAACCTAGCCATGAAGCAAACAGAGAAGGTTGTGTGTGGTGTTGTTGCCATGTTGTGGTGTATGTGATACAACACACACACACACACACACACACACACACACAATGCCTGTGTCCTCTATTCATGAGACTTGGACCTGGATGACAGTGAGGTGCACCAGCAGTGTCCACAGTGTTGAGGCTGGCCAGAAAGTCCCACTGCAATCTTTGCCTACAGGTTCATTCACATCTAACTCATATTGCCCAGCTGTGGCTTAGACACTGTTAAAATTGAGAGATACATTCAATTTTAAACAAAGAATGGATGAAATCTGTCTTCTAAAGTAAAGTAGGACCAGCCTCCAGCAGCATTTCTGTAAGGAACAAATATGTTGATCTTGGAGAAATTGGGAACCATCTTTCATGTTTTCATTATTAAGCCAGGTGAAATTAAAACCAAATCTCATTTCTAAATGACTCTTATGGGAATTCTCCTGTGTTGTTTCTATTTTAAAGTAAACTGCTCCATTCTTCTGTAGTTAAAGCATACAGTTGAAGATATTGAATTTCAGCATTTAAAGTTTTGTTTTTTGCTTTTTATCTCTAGTTGCTATCTTACTTACTTTTCTGTTGCTATGACACAGCACCATGGCCAAGGCAGCTCATTAAAGAAAGCATTCCATTTGGGGCCTATGGTTCCTGAGGGTTAGAGTCCCTGCCCGTGATACCTGGTCCTCGGGCAAAAGCTGACAACTTACATCCGAAGCACAAGCACAGAACAGTGCCACAGCTCCTCCAACAAGGCCACACCTCCTAATTTTTCAAGCATATGAACCTAAAGAGGCTATTTTTATTCAAACCACCAGAGACATCATTTTGTTGCTTCCTTTTCGAAAGCAGAGCTTACACAGAGAATGTTTGCTAGCATTAGCTGGCTGTGGATATCAACTCTGAGAGGCAATTTGTGGTGGACCCCCCTTCCCCGTTGAAAGAAGCTTCCTTGCAACCCTGAAATAAAGCACCAGTGACTAGAGTATGCATCAGAGTCCATAGTCACAGAAATGTGGGCTTTTCATGGAGAGCGAGAAGGAGAGAGAGAGAGAGAGAGAGAGGGAGTGAGTAAAATCAGCACATTAGATCATGGCTTTGACCCACTAAGTCATTCTTGATGATCCAGGTGACAGAGAGGAGGGGACAGGGAGCTTTCACACTTCCCTTTATAATTCAGCATATGTTCTCATAGTTCTAAAAGACAGAGATAACATATCCTTTGCCCTGTCAAGATGGTAGCCTGACTAATCTTGCCTGCTGCTACTTATGTGAGTGTACTGGGATATTCTTGTAGATAGCTTTGTCTTTTTTTGACAGGAAGGATTAAGTACAGGGTATGTATGCTTATACTTCCTACCAAACAAGAGTTGGCCTGGAGCAAGGGGTTGAAGGACATCTCGATACTGTGCATTATAGTGTGAAACTCCACAGGCACCGCAGTTGCACACTCTCACACCCTCGCTGCACATCTCTGTGTTAGGCGCAGAAGTACAAGAGGAGGTTTGGGTTCAGGTTTCATGAAACAGATCTGGCATAGTGCTTTTATTCTGTTTTCTTGTTAAAAGATCGACACATAATTATAGTTATGATCTAGGGCTTCACTCTAGATTCCTAGAACAAAGCATAGCTTCCCAAGAAGCCTCCACAGGTCTCCCAACCAAACTAGAAGCCTTTTAAGGCTTGGCCACAGCTCCATCCATCGTCCTCCATACACATCCCTTCACACTGCTGCACTCTGTGTCGCCTTGTGCCTCCATTTCAAATGGTGCTTCAGCAAGCTCAGTACCTGCTCCCAGCATATAGGGAGGCCTAAACCATTAGCAGGTATCTGGGATCCCATATCTTTCCCAGGATCTGTGAATTTTCTACCTGAAGCTGAAGGAAGGAGCCATCATGTATCATTCTTGAGAGAAGGAACCATGTGCCTCAGCTCTGGAGATGACTGCCTTTCAGCTTAACTTCTGCCTGATCCATGGAGCACAGTGGTATTCTTCAGAACTAAATTGTCCAGTGGCTTAGATGGTCTAGTGACTGCTCATGCTTTTCCTTTGCCTTCCATGGCAAATATTCAAGAAGGAAGATACCACCCATTGAAAAGGTTACAGACAAGAATACAAGATTATAAATCTACATGCTTACCTCTGGAGAATGACATGTGAAGCAACAGGTTGACCTAGTCTGTCTCCAAACAAGGATCAAGACTTTTTTCTTTGCCTATGTTTGCTCACCACAAAAATCAAATGTGTTCACAGGGATCAAATTATGTATGATACCTTGGAACATACACAAGTCTGAGAACTATAAAATGCCAATTAGGCATTTGGTTGGCTTAATGCTTTAAGCCTTTTTAAGTACATTCTCATGTATCATCATAACCACAGTAGCTGGGAAAAGCAATTTACTACCTTTTGGCATAATAAAACAGTTCTGACACTAGGTAAGAAGGGAATAGCAAAGCCAGACTTGAAAGTCAGACAGGATTCCCATTCATGCATGATTCACACACACACACACACACACACACACACACACGGGGGGGGGCGGTGGAGAGAGAGGGAGAGAGAGAGAGAGATTGATTTTGAAACATGGCTACTGAGAAGTGATAGAGTTTGCCAGCATCAATAATGTCTATTCTGTGTCTGCAATCACGATAGCTAAGTTCAGTATTAGCCTCATAACGATGGGACCTGAACACTTGTCCTGTGTTTCTGTATTATTGTTTCTTGGCACCAGTCCTGTAATAGGATATAGTGATCCTACACAGAATCAAAGCAAGATTTCTGAATCATTCCTTCCATCCATCCATTCAACCACCCATCATGTTAGAATGAAGTTGATATTAAAATCCCAGACCTAGAGTGTGGGGACATAAACTGTGCTGCCTCACTCTGACACAGTCCAATTAGAACACTACTGCAACCTTGTAAATTTGATGGCTTTTAAATAGGTAAAATAGATTCTGAGTGTTGTTTTCCCCTTATCTTTGTCCTGTGTGGTACTAAGTTTATACAAGCTATTCTCTGTTAAGAATACTCTTCCCCTTGATGACGATCTTTCTCACCCACCTAGAGCCAGGGACTAGTGATGAGGGGCCGGTAATACATTAAGACATCAGCCATATATAGACCCAATTTGCAGTGTTTATGTGAAATTCCCTCTGCTGTTTAATTCCACTAAATTGCATTTTTATGTTAACTTAATAAGCTAATATTTTATGAACTTGAATATGTGGGATGGAATCAATATTTCTGATAATTACTTGATGGGGGTGGAGAGGCTCAGTAGAAAGTCATTTAAAACTTCCAAGCTGGTATTGATTAAAATTAGTGGCTTTAAGATCTAGAATATCTAATTTGCAGGATTGGATTTTTTTTTTCTCCTTAGAGTTTATTCTAGAGCTTAGGTTAAAAAAAAAAAAATGTCACTCCAGCATTCACGATAACATCTGCAGGTCATTTTCTTTACTAGATTTAGCCAGTAATTTAGAATTGGTGCATCCTGTAGAGGATGTTCTCAGCCTTATTGCTACAGTTTAACAAATATGTCTGGGATGTTGTGCTTCTAAGCGACAAGTTCTGAGTGTCTAATTTTGTAATTATTAAAATCTGTGTTGGTTTCAGCACTCATTGAGTACATGGTCACTTCATTCAAGTGCTCATGAGTGGCTCTAAAAAATCACTAATTTCTTAGATGTGAGTACAGTCTAACACTATTCCCCAGTTCTGACTGTACATCAGAATATATGTGTAACACAGGGATAATCTGGATGAGCTCCCTGTTAGAAACACAGGTTCCAGTAGGAGTGTTGAGTCATTGTCCACTTGTTTGTGCCTCCCCTGGTGACAGAAGCACAGTATGTGTTGTTAGTAATCCTCTTTCATAGGGAGGTGTAAGACCCTGACAAGCCTTAGCTTACTGGAGACCCCCTGAGTGAATCACATGGAGCCTGCTCGATGCAAAGAGCATGAGGATTTTTATTTCAGTGCACTGGGGCTGTCCCAGACCCTAGGGAAAGGAGGCGACCCCCCACCCCCCCCCCCACACACACACACACACACACAGCTTGTTCAATGTGCTTTTATACAATTTTCAGGGCAGCAGCCATTAGACACAATGTGATTGGTAAAACAGTATTACTTTTTAAACTGATTGATCTTCAGGGAATGAGGTGGCAAGGACTTCCCTCGTCTGAAGGTGGGCAAAGGTCCACCCTGTGATCTGAGGAATGTTGATTAGCCTTTTCCTTCCAGAGAGTTCTACTACCTTCCCAAAGTTCCTGAGCTTATCTTATTAAGAAAATTCCTGGCCTCCCGATGTTTTTCAGAGATGTCCCTGTTTACTTGGATCTTACAGAGGGAAA
The DNA here is from genome assembly GCA_019843815.1 of Montemys delectorum. Lineage (NCBI taxonomy): Eukaryota > Metazoa > Chordata > Mammalia > Rodentia > Muridae > Montemys > Montemys delectorum. Next base: position 8,814 of record JADRCD010190331.1, read on the forward strand.
CGGAGGCTCTCAGGAGTTAGGTAAGCTTTCCCAAGGTCATTTTCATGGAGCATCTCCTCTACTTAGTTCTAAATGCCAAATTTCTCTACCAAGGTGAATAGGCACAAGGCACCCACTGTTGCAACCTGAGCTCTTCACCATATTTAAGATTATAAATAAAAACAAAATTTAATAAATGCATATTTTGGTAATTGTGAGGACATGGCCAAAATTAGGTGAAATCCTCATGTTTAAGAAGGCTAAGAGGTCAGAGATCTGAAGGAAACGTATTAAAGACCTGACATCAGGTGTCATATTCTTGGTCTAGAGGTTCATAAAACACTAGTTTGTTTGTTTGTTTGTTTGTTTGTTTGTTTGTTTTGTATTTAGTAGAGCTTAAAATCTTGGCTCTTACTGTGGTACAAGCCTAAAATAACAATTTTTAGACATTGGATTTCATTGTACTTCAATGACCCTCACATCACCAAAGGATTTTACCTCCATCATAGCTAAGCTGAGAGTTGACAGTTCTGCTGCATCAAGGAATTAATTGTAGGCACGATTTTTGGATACAGACTTCCTGCTATGGTCAAAGCTATTTGACTTGAGTGTCTTCATTCTCAGCCCACAGAGAACAGGTTACATTCATTTAAGAAATGCTGTGTGTATTAAGATGGTCTATCCATAAAGTCATTCACTAGCTGTTTCAATGAACAATGGTTCTGCTTGGAGGGTGGCACAGACATTAGGTGGGGATAAGAATCTGGCTGTGGGACTGGCTATGGAGTTTGCACCCAAAGTCTTTTCAGGGCACCCGCTGGCCCAGACAGACTGGAAGGAACCCATAAAACACTATTAATGTTAATTATGTAATCAGATGTCTTACCTTTCACCAAAACATCAGTACAGATCAGTGAGTAGAGTTCTGGACCTCTGGTCACATTAACTGCCTCACCTGCCTGGAAAGTAGACCTCAGCCCAAATCAGAGGGCTTCTGAAAGATAGTCTCCCACATTTGAACAGCTGGATAATGAGATGGGTCCATCCTCATCTAAGGAAGCCATATATAGGACCTCTATGGTGATATGAGAAGGAGGATACAGGCTTGAAGTGGACAGCTAGGTCAGAGACAACAGCCTGCCAGTCCAGCTTTCACATCTGCTGTGTGTGCCTCAGCTTCTAAATAGAATAAGATATACTTTCTTTCTTCAATTGGGAGGATAACAGATTGTTAGATAACTGTTCTTCTTCCTTGCTTCATCTAAGATATGCAGGGCACTGCAGATAGAGTTAGTACCTGCCTTGTCGTGTTACAAGTTGCTTATTGTCTGTGGATATCTCGCAGAGTGACTTCAGGTATTGGAGGGTAATATTTTCATAAGAAATGCTTCTGCTATCGCGAAGTGGCCAGCCAGCCCTGTCCAATTGCTCAGGAGAAGCAAAGATTGGACAGCTTCTGCCTTGTGTCTGTCTTTACTTGTCCTGTGCACAGCACCTAACTGGAGAGCACTGCTTTTCCAGAGGCTTTGTTGTCAAACCA
>JADRCD010190333.1:7071-20608 GCA_019843815.1 Montemys delectorum
AAGAGAAGAGAAGAGAAGAGAAGAGAAGAGAAGAGAAGAGAAGAGAAGAGAAGAGAAGAGACATAAGACGGGGAGGGAAAATAAAGTTGATTGAATGTGAGGAAGAGAATAGAAGATAAGTCATGGAAAACATAAAAGATCACTGGAGCAGATGGTTATAAACAATATGAACCACTATTAAAGTAAATGATAAAATATTTGCATCAACAGCTAATAGATTCTGACCAAAAATGCAAGGGTTTTAGGTAAAGAAAACAAGAAACCCTATATTAAGAAAAATAAAGAAACCATTTTGAAAGAGAAGGATACTGAATGGTTTCTTTGGGTTTGGCTGAGAGGTAGGGCTAAGAAACAGATGGAAGAAGGTTCCAGGATGTCTGATTTGCCTAGTAAGAGACTATGCCCTCTGAAATATCCTGAGTATCTGACACCTGTCCCCTGTTTGTGGACTTCCTTCTTGTAGTGGCCATTTGTTTCCAAGCTTACATAGTTTCTTTAGATGAGAGCACTCAGCTTAAGACTCTGTCGGGAATGGCCAGAACTTGGACACATTCCATGACTTAGCAATAAAAATAGTACCGTGAGAACAGATAAGGATTCCAGCATATCACATTATTTTGCTCAAGAAATAGAAGGGAAAGTTGTATCAAAAATAGAAGATGCCATAATCATTTTCTTAAGGTAGGAAGGAATTTTAACCTCCAGCTAGAAGTCTAGCTTTGCTTTACAAAATTGAAAGGAAATGAATCTGCATTACAACTGCAGATGTGGGGTAAGACTCCCGTAATTAAATCTTTAGAAACTGGTAGTATGAAAAATAAGATTACTGTTTGGCATTAATGATCAGCAACATGGCTCTTCATCACAGGTCATTATTTTCCCCAAACAGCTAACTGCAAGGTATGTATTATTCTATAACTATCAGAGGTGCAAAATATCTCTAATTATTACCTGGGTTTCTAAGCCTCCATCTTCTAAATGTGAGTGTTCAACAACTTTTCATCCTATGTCTTGAAATAGTTGCATGTCTTTGACATAGCTCTTTTTACAGATTTCCTCAAAGGAGAGTTTTAATGCAATACCAAATTATTAGTAATTTTCTGAAGTTTGTACATTTCATATAAAAGTTTCAATAACCCAGCCCTCCTTTAAAAAATCTCAGTCATATTTTGTGTGATAGAACATTATCTTGAAAATAGCTGAGAAATTCTAATGTGTTTCCTTTGTTTATGGACTTTAAGATCATTATGCATACTCTAATGCATAATTATAATTATGCATTCATGATGCTACCTGTGCTGGCTTAGCTCAGAAATAGTGTGAGGCAGCTATCTCCAAGCTACAGGCTGTTTCCCATCACTTAGATTCTGATCAGAACCGTTTGTTGAGTCTTATTGGAACACAGGTTGTCTGCACCAGTCCCAAGCTGAACCCCTCTTTTTATCTCTGGTTTCCCTCCCTGTCTTTCTCCTCCAACTCTCAATTTTTACTTTTAAGACAGAAAAAAAAAGGTACGGGATAATTCGGCTTAGTTCCATGTGTTTAGTCTATTCACAATGGTTAAATGGGAACAGTTTTAAAAATTCTTCAGTTTATTTATGCTCCACATTTAGCATTCTACATTATAAATGAAGATACTGTCATTTGTCTCTTCAACAATCTTTAACTATCAACCAGCCTTATCCTTAGGTTTACTTTAACTTTACTTAAATTAGCCTAGTGCAAAATTATCAAACTTTTTTTCATATGTTCTTGAACGTGTGGTTAAGAAAAAGGGAGTTCTTCTACATGTGTCCTTATCAACATTTGAAATACATCCACTGTGTGGCTGTCTTGAGAAGGCATTTTCTATGATACTGAAAGGGCAGAAGGAAGGATTTCATTTAGAAACATATCTTCCTCTAATACACTAAAAGTCTTGCGTATTAGAAAAGAGAATTTGAGTTAGCAGGCCCAAGTTGAAAATAAATGCTCAACAACTTCAATATTTTAGGTACACAACTCAAGGTATATAGTCGTAGTTGGTATGAGACATTTTGCCAACAAATGTTACATCCACATGTGCTCATGTACTCACAAACACAAAACATGCGCACACACACACACACACACACACACGCACACTCACATACACAAGCACACTTTTGCCCTGCATATGTAATGTGGCAAAGATTATTTCTCAACATGAATTTTGTTGTTGCTGCATTTTTCTTTCATACAAAACTGAATTAGAGAGCTCTATGTCAGTGTGAATTGTGACACAGTCTCTAATTCAGATCTCGGGTGTGTGGAAGGTCCCATGAAAGAGTCACTAGAAGTGTTTATTGGAGGGATTCCATCTTTGTGCCTACAAAGCGAAGCACTCTGTGCAATTTATATTTAACAGTGCTGTGTTCATTTAATTTTGAAAATACTGAAGGTGAACATTAATTTGTATTTAACATTAAGAAAAGGAGTAAAGTTTGAAAAGGCTGATTGAGAACCCTGGACAAGTCTGTTTTCTGGGTTTCTAGCACAAAGAAAAAGATAGGAATCATAGGGTCAGGAGGCAGGCCACACCATTGAGGAGTCCCAGTTCTTTACTTCATAACTTGTTCTGAAAACTCATCCATTTTGACTTAGGGAACCCAGCAGACAGTTAGAAAGCAGCTCAAGTTTACGGAGTCCACAGATTCCTTAAAAAAAAACTGTCAATGTGACATGAAGCAGTGAGACTTCAACTGAGAAGTCACAGTCCTTAGCTATGGAAGACTGCTTTGATTTGGTCTTGCTTTCATTCTGTTCCATGTGACAAAGGAGATGAGAAAACACTAAGCTCATGTGCTTAAGATATTCAAGAAATTATATTGGCATGCAGTACAACACAAAATCACATCTTCAAATTGGGCTTACCATATGAGGAACTCGTGTTCAAAGTGGAAGTCAGAGTTCAGAGTGGAGAAGTAGCTGAACTATGAATGCAATGCCAAGAATTTTTTTTCTAGCTACTTTCCTAATGCAGCACAAATAAGATTTTAAGTCACATGATATCTAATAAAATTATAGGCAGAAGTAAGGGAGTAATCACTCTGTATGGTGACTATGTGACAGTTGTATTCTGTGGATTTTAAAAGGCGAATTGAAAGAATACTAGAAGATTTTAGGATAAGGAGATAATTAAATATTAGAGGAAATGATATATTAAATCTAATATAAACATTATACAGTATAGTCATGTACTGTATATTAGATACCTCCTCTTATTAACAATACATTTTTGTGTTTTGTGCCTAGGCTAAAAAAATAGCTATGGAATTTAGACTATCTTAAACAGAAAATGTTTTTGTATTAAGTGAATCTTTTTATAAAGCAAGTTATTATTCAACTAGCATAGAGTTGTTATTAAGCTCATTTCACTGACATCCTGTGTTGAGTTCGTTAGGCTATTAACTAATACGGTAAATTGATTCAGGTTCAGATGATTACACATTTTATCTATTATACGTTATTCTATTGCTATTAGGTGATATAAATTCAATAGGTTCTAGATCGTCTATTGTGAAGAATAGTCGAATAGTCCAAGCTGCCTTTGCTCTTGTTGTGTACCAAGGCAGACACAGGATTTCTGGCAGAAATTTAATTATTTTTCCCAAATTTTGCTCTATTTTCTCAAATTTAGAGCATATGATAAATATAAGAAACACTTTGCATTTCTCTTGTTCACATCTACCACAGGCCCATGAGGCCTTATGACATTAGGAAAAGAACTAATACTGAGAGAACGACACTTGTCTGACCACTGCCACAACCCAGACAAGCAGACATGTTGGAAAGCTGGATTCAAAGCCAAACAAGCTAGCTCTAGGGCTATAGTGTGGTGACTTCATGAAGTCCACAGGATATGAGCCAAGATTTCTCCTTATCACCGTCATCAGTTGTAGTACATTCTAGAAACATGCTGTTGTTGTGAGCATTCAATGAATAATATCTAAATTATAATTGAATATTTTGCTTTCAAATATTTCTCTAGTCAAACAAACATGTCAGCTTTATTTCTACCCCATGTTTCTCACCAAGCCTTCACTTTGACTTTCCAGATTTTAACTTTTCCATTTTGTCCAGCAAGGGTGTGCTTGGCCTTTAGTCCCGTCTACCTGTGATCAGAGGGTAGTCTCATCTAAAAGCATAAATCCAGGCAAGTAGATCCAAAGGCTCATAGGAGAGGACTCGTCTGCACTGCCAAAGGTTGCCGAGACTTTCCTTTGCTCAGATTATACTCTAATACTTCATGTGAAGAGATCACGTGAAACTGCCCTATGTTTGTTAAGCAACAATTATGCACCAGGAGAAGTTTCCTATTCATGTGTATCCTTGTGCAGCCAGTACAGTTCAGAATATTGACCATGAAGTCATCTTGGATTTCATTGACTGGAAATGCTTATATAGGTTATCTTTATCCAGTATAAGATATAATCATCTCTCTGAGTCTAAAAATGCCTACAGTCATGAAAATACAATATTAAAGGCTATTATCTGCTTTTCAATATTTTATATCACTAAGAGAGCACATCCAGTCTCTTCTCTTTACTTGATGCCTGGTAGTGATTTTAATCATTGCAACTACAAGACCCCAAACTGTGCAAATGTGAGAAATAATTCACCACAAAGGCTACAAATTTCACAGCTCAGGAAACCCTGACAATTATTAATGAGGCACCATGCAATTAGCTTCTACAAAGTGTAGCAAGGCATCGTGAATAATGTAAAACAGAAACTGCTAGCCACTGGCTCGTGGACGATCATTTAAGCTAGCTTTCGTGGATAGGAAGAACTCACATTAAGCACACTTCCTGAGAAACTCCTCAGTGTCTCCCATCATGGAGAGAACTCAACTTTCCATAGACCTCTAAGAGAAGAGTGCAAGACAGTTTATGGATGAGGAAGTTCCTATTGATCAGTGATTGGGTAAGATATTTATCTTTTTAGATTCTGGATATTTACCTGTATAAAATAGGCTTAGTAGTATTTTTATAGAATTGTAAAAAAATCAGTTTAGACACAATGTAGTGCCTAAAATGTTATCACATAGCTGCTGCTTAATAAATGTAATAGAATAAATCATACATTAGGGAGATGTGTCACTTTTTGAATCAGCCAAAATTATTTCACTGGGAATTCTGCAAGTCTGGGAAATCACCTTTCTTTCACGACAAGTAGACGTACACGCTAAATGTTTACAGGGACTAACATACCCAACACTGTCTGTATATATTATGTGTACTTGTTTTCTTATCAAAATAACCCTGAACTAAAAATACTTTTGTAATTGAAATTTTTATTTTATGTGTATATTTGATTGCCTCCATGTATGTATGGGCTTCACTTGCATGTGTAATACCCATGGAGACCAGAAGAGGGCACCAATTTTGCTGAACCGGAAGTATGGACAGTTTTGAGTCAGCTGTAGTAGGTGCAGGAACTGAGCCTGTATTCTTGGCTAGAGCTGAAAGTGCACTTAACTGTTGAGCCTCCTCTCCAGCCCCATATAGTAATCAAGTAATTAATTTAATTAATTTTAGCAATTTCTGTGAAGTCACATACTTCCTAAAACAATGCACATATGGTATTCACTCAATCATTCGCCAGTTTTTAACCGTCAATTAGTAAAGTGTATCAAATTAACTAATGAATATACACATAAAATACACATATTCACATGGCTATTGTGGTGGTTAATATCGATTGCCATCTTGGCAGGATCTAGGATCATCTAGGGAAAAAAACCTCTGGCCTAATAAAGAGTCATAAATTGATATACTTGGTCTTAGCAAAAGGCTGAGAAGCAATAGGCTGGCATTTAATAAATGTGGAGATGCATAGACGAACTCCAAATAGACATCTTGAAGGACTATTAGGATTAGAATCGAGAAATAAGTGTAAAAATAAAAGCCATGTTTTATGGTCTTTCCTTTCTGTCCACAAGTCACCTCAATATTGTTAGCTGAACAGGATAGCCCCATACCTGTCATTAAGCCCCACTCTATCCTAACATAGCCTAGCAATCATTTCTCATCTGTGTCTACTCTATCATTTGGTCATGGATTATGAAATATGCATTACAGTTTCGATCATAGGCTTAAATGTAAGTATCCTGATTATTAATACTGACTTAAGTAATCTATGTGAGTGCTTTTCAATCATTATTGTTAATATATTGTGAGCATCTAGAGAAACTGTAAATCATCTGGCTCTCCATTGTTTGAGTTTTCTTTGTAGCGATAATTAGTAATTGTCACTACATATATAATGACTATAAATAATTTCCATTAAAAATAGAAATTATTTTTCAAACAACTGAAAGTAACTTTCTGAAAATAGAAATAACAAAGATAAGGACAAAGGTAGATGTTGTTGTCTATTAATAATTGGATTGAATTTACATGCAATGCTCTATTACTGACATTGCAGAAACCGCATTTAGACAATTTCTTTCAAACTTCAGGATAACTCAGATGTAACTGGAAGCCACAAAACATTAGCATTTGTACCCAAGCATTGCATTTTCATAGATGCTTTAGTTTGTCAGTTTAACACAGTTTAAACTCAGTACCCACCAAATGAATTGATGCTTCTTATTTACAACATTTCTTTTTTTAAAAGAAATGATTGGTTAAAGACTGGTGTGGTGAAGCATTCCTCTATTCCCAGGAGTCAAAGGGAAGGAAAGGAGAGAGAGAGGGAGGGAGGGAGGGACGGAGGAACAGAGAGAGGGAGGGGAGGGATGGAGAGGAGAGAGGGAGGGAGAGAGGGAGGAAAGGAGCGATGAGACCAAGGGAGAGACGGAGGGAGGGGGTACGAGGGAGGGACGGAGGGAGGGAAGGAGGAGAGGAGATGAGGGAGGCAGGGAGGAAGAGAGGGGGGGAGGGAGGGAGGGAGGGAGGGAGGGAGGGAGGGAGGGAGGGAGGGAGATAAAATGTAGGACAGAGAATTGAAGTAAACTTAGTGAAGTTTATGCATCACAGGGCAGAGACTCATAAACAAACATGTCTTATACTAAGACATCAATTACCTTTACATTCCTGTTTATTCTTTGTTTTTCATTTTAAAAAAAAATAGACCCCTGGGGCTGGGGAGATGGCTCAGTGGTTAAGAGCACCGACTGCTCTTCCAAAGGACCTGAGTTCAAATCCCAGCAACCACATGGTGGCTCACAAACATCCGTAACCACATCTGATGCCCTCTTCTGGAGTGTCCAAAGACGGCTACAGTGTACTTACGTATAATAAATAAATAAATCTTTAAAAAAATACACCCCTGAAAATTAGCAACAATTAAAAAAAAATCATCTTACGAAACATTTTCCAAATGCAATACCCAGAAAGTTTGAGCTCACCGACTTTGTAGCATGCTCCCTTACCTCCCTAGGCAGGAGCAAAGCGGCTGACCAGAATCTCTGGGCATGGGAAGCATGGAGCCCTCATGCTTGCTTACTGTGCTGCTCCCACAGTCTTCAAGAGGGGAAAGGAAGGGAACCCACCTCTGTGAGGTGGACACTCGTCCTGTGATGAGCAGCTTTACAGCAGGCTTTCTGCGTGTGTTGGTTGGGGGAAAAGACTGAAGAACAACCTCATCACCAAAGCCTTTTAGATCCATGCGTTATTTGTAATATCCCTGCAGACAAATTATCACAGGATGGACATAAGCTTTGCTCAGCTACTCTAACGTTCTACGCTTCTGCGCCTGAATAACTCGACAATGACTTGGTAGGCAGCATATACCATTTTTACCGTGGGAGAGACTCATCTTTCTTATTGCCATGCTTATTTTACCAGAGACTTTTTCAACAATTTAATTATGACATCAGGAATTTTTTCCCATTAATTAATTTGCTTATTCACTTTACATCCAGATCAAAACCCTTCTTCCCCCTCAATCTCCTCCTCACATCCCCTCCCCCCCACTTCTACTCCCCCTCTCTTCATCTCTGAGAAAAGGGAGCTCCACCTCTGGTACCAACCTTCCCTGGCACTTCAAATCACTGCAGGGATTTTTAAGTTCTAAATACAGGTGAGCTCTTATTAGTTTAAGATGATAGATAGAAAGATACACACAAGGAAAATGAGTAAATTAAATAAAAATATGTCTGCTCGGTGCAAATCTAGTATTATTAACATGAAGACTTTTTTCTCCCTTGTGACTGTCCCAAGTGCAGAGAATAAGCTACAGATGAGGCTCAGGCCTAGACAAAATCATTTGTATTACCCCTCCAATGCTCATGGAACACTTGAGAAGAGGAAACAGAGGTAAAAGCCAGAGGATTTTAAAAGGCAGCAAAATCACATCCTCTAGACAGAGAATCAGCCAGTGGAGTCCAGAACTCAGAGCACCTTTGATAACTGTCAGTGGACTTGAGAAAATAGATTCCTCCACAGTCACTCATGTATGAGGCTGAGCGTTTATAGGACCTGAACATACTGCTGAGCATGGGCTACTGGTGACGTCTGGTGAGGAGGGCAATTATTATCACTTGTCTATGCGCTGGAGTACTCACCAGACTTAAATGTATAGTTCCAAATCCCAAGACCACCCAGGTGACCATGGGGGAAAAATGAGGAACACAAACAAAACAAATAGACTAGAAGTAAGAGATTAGTATAGACCAGGAGGAGGGGAACAGAGGAAGGAGGTTCTGAGGAAGGAGTGAGGCTAAGAGCAATTAGAATTGCGTGTGTGTGTAAAACTGTGAAAGAATATATTAATTTAATAGAAATCAAGTTTGGTCAAAGTCACAACCACAATAATAATAATGGTGGTGATGATGATGATGATGCCAGTATATTCATCTCATGTCTTAGTAGATTAATTCCTGAAGGATGGGTACATCTCAGTATCCCAGGGTGCCTTCACATTTTCTTGAGTACACAGTGTCATTGGATAAGTCTCAAAGAAAGATGACTTAACAGAAGTGACACGTAGGTTTTTGTAAACCTGCATAGATAGACCAATATATAAATGTATATCTAGTATATATACTTCTGCTCTTCAAAATAACACCTTTATTGTGGACACACTGCTTTCTCTGAGTAGGTTAAAATACATGACATTCAATTAAGATGGATTATTTATTTGTTTGTGTATGTATTTATTTATTTGCCAGAAAAAATGCATTTTCTTAAGTAAGTAGAAGCTCGATTGGGTTGGGCTTCCAAGTGTATCTTCCTGAGCAGACTCAAAACATGAGTTTGGCTTGAAAGCAGCTTCTCTAGCAAATGTTTTGTGGCAGCTCTAACAAGCTGTAAGGGCCTATGAGATCATCTTACACAGAAAGGCGATGAGACCTTCAGAGGTTAAGTGACTGGCTTCAGGTCACATAGTCTGTACCACGGCTCACATGTTCCTGACCCCTGCCATGGTTTTGTGTGATGGTCTTCTAAATGGAAGGCTACTGGAGAGCAATTTGTTTTGTTTTTTTTTTTTTTTATTTTTTTTTCTTCTTAGAATTTCAGCTCTGACACTCTCTTTGCACATTGCATTAGGTGCAAGCCCAGAAACTCTGTCAAGAGCAAACCAGCACTCCTTACCCTGTGACTCTCAGAACCGCATAAAATAAAAAGGTTGGAGCTAACGGTTGCCAGCCTGGAGAGAGAAGCTCATGCTCGGAGCCAAATGCACACGCAAAGAACAGATGAGTCTGTGGGAGTGGGGCTGGCAAGGAGAAAGAGAAATGAGTCTATTCTTTGTGAAAGCGAAAGTTGAATAAATATCTGGATAGTTTTGGGTGTTATTAATTTAGCGATTCTTTCCATTTGGAAAGTGAAAAATTCCTATCTTCAGAGTGGGTAATTTCAGCTCACATTGTTTTTCTATTTATCATGGGATGGTTAGGCTTGTTTGGAAGCAAAATTTGCTTTAAATAACCTGCACGTGTAGAATTATTTGTTTCTCTTTGAACAAGATCATTATTTTGTGTATTGAACTTTCGATATTTAACCAGTGACTTGTGTTAAGATAAAGCAAAGGAAATATACCTCAAGAGATAACAATTATTTAAATTGTTGCTTCATACAGATAAAACTGTCCTGAGTATGGATGTAGTAGGCAAGAATTCGATCTTTTGTGTCCTACACTGACTTTTTTTAAAGGCTCCTTAGTGTGGTTAACACCCCACATCCCACAGGCAACTTGAAGATGCTTCTTAGTAGAACTGCTCTGGAACTGCACTCTCCTGGAACCCATAGCAGATACTGTACAGGGCCACACTCAAGAAAAACTAAAGTTGCACACAGAATCCCCATGTATGCCTCTATGCTTGCCTGCCTGGATACTGCAGTGTCTTTTAGAGTGTACCAGGAATGTCTTTCTCATGTGCCATGTTAATGTCCCTCTAAGTTCAGAGTATCTTTAGTTGTTTGTTTTATATTTGTTTGTTTTTTGTTTTTGTTTTTTGCTTATGCTTATGTTTGAAAATTACATAGAGCATAACAATTTTTTCAGGCAGTACAAGTTTTGAGATTAAAACTTTTATAAAGTTGAGTTTTGTTATTTGCCAAATAACAAATGTAGGTAATGTAATTCACCTTAGTTTGTAGTTATACCTTTAAATGACTATATTACCTTTCCCATTTGCATGTGCACTCCCTACACGAAGAAGCGTGCAGACACACACACACACACACACACACACACACACACACGCACACACACGTCTTACTTCAATAGCATCAAGTACAAACATTCAGAAGTTTTGCCTTTGAAATTAGATTTATTTACTTAAAGACACTATTTTATTGATTGGAAATTAAGTCTGGTTAAATAGATAATTTTGTGGGAAGGGGTGCTATAGGACATGTCTGAGATTACAAAACACATAATTCTGTAAAGCCTGGAATTAGAACTCTGCATGAAGTATTTTAATCTGTTTGCTCCCATTGAACACATTGTTGCTTCTTAAAATTCAAACTCATTGTCACTAGATAGATATCACAGTAAAAAGTAAAAAGATTAAATGTTCACATTACTGTAAGACTGAATGGAATCAAATTCCAACCTGGAGAATTACTTGAATTCACTGACTGAGATTTTTACTATGAAAAAAATCTGTGGTAGTAAAAGATGAAATTACATACAGTATCATTGGTTTTAAATTAGATATGAGAACAAATTAGTTAAAATGTTCATGGTGGGGGTGGCATTCAATTTCTAAATGCCAAATAGAAAGCACAAAGTCCATTTGTGTGGTGCTTGTGTGTGTGTGTGTGTGTGTGTGTGTGTGTGTTCACATGCGCCCTTGATTCTGATATGAATTTAATATCTGCAATTAATCTGTAATTCTGAAATTTTCTATGCCTATTTCAACTATTATTTTTACTATTAAGGGAACAGCAAATGATATCAATTATTAAGAGAGTAGAATACTGTCAAACAGGTTTTGTATCCTTTTATACACAATATAGCTATGGAAAGAGCAAGATCATTTCCATTGCCATTAACCTTCATCTAATGGCAAAGGTATAAGACACATGTAGGGTAGGATCTGCAGTCCTTTTGCAGGGGGGCAGCAGCCAAGTCCTTTTGCAGGGGTGCAAAGGTGCAGTTCTTTTGTAGGGGTGTAGCAGCTGTATGGTTTATTTTTGCAGGGGTGAAGCATCTGTGGGCTTTTTTGCAGGGATGCAGCAGCTGCATTTTTTTTTTTTGCAGGGGTGGAGAAGCTGTAGATTTTTTTTTTGCAGGGGTGCAGCAGCTGTAGTTTTTTTTTTTTTTTTTTTTTTTGGAGGGGTGCAGTTTTCTCATACACATGTTCTTCCTTTGACTTCTAGCTCTCCCTAGCTCTTATTGTGGAAACACTCAACAAAATTCTCAAGCAAAATTTGGAATCCCTGAGACAGCCTTATGTCATCGGTTTCTGGGGTTAGAATTCTCCTCTATTCTTTACCTTTGGGCTTTCTACTTTTATCTCCATTAACCTTTTGGCTCGAATATAAACATTTATTGAAGGCTACCTCCTTTGTCGGTCCAGTAACTCCAAAGGTTAGTGAACGGTGGATGCCCGTCTGACCTCTTTTATCCACATTAGATGATTCTAATTATGTCTAAGAAGTGACACTTAGGACCCATTTTGTCCTTGTCAAGTTTGTCTAGTTGTGGGCTGTCTAAACGGGAAACTCTGGGTTCAAACTGTGTCTAGAAGTGCAGATATTTTTTCTTAACTTACAATGTAGAGCCTCAAAAAGTGTACAGCTTTTTTTTAATCCAGTTTAGCTGAAATTAAAGACTCTTTTTATGTGCCTTGAATTATTCCAGAAAAAGCTACAGATAAAGCATAAACTTTAACTAACGAGGCTCTATCTCTTTAGGTATTTCAAAATGGAAACTAAAATAAAGGAAATTAAATTAGTATAAGCTAAGCTTCACAATGATTGAAAACATCATGACCTTTTATGTTATAAAGTTACTTTCTTTCTCATGCTACATGACCAACAGTCTTCACAGTTCCTCTCACATGTGCCTACCGGAAAATTTGGGCAAAGGCAAGGCATGGTCAGAGATGCCTATTGTTTTTTACAGACTCTGTTGTACATGGAGATAACATCAGTCCTCCCCCTGCTCCTCCTGTACCTCCTTCCCCCCACTCTCCATTTCTTCCTCCTGTTCCTCCTCTACTTGCTCTCCTCTTCTTTGTTTGCTTTTCATTTATTTTGATGTTCTTTTCCAGACAAACTCTCATGACGTAAGCCAGGCTGTCTTCCATAGCCCCGTCATTCTGCCTCAGTCTCTCTCAAGAGCTGAGGTTCCACCCTGTCCACTCATTAGTCACTTTCAGCAGTCAAGTAAAGTCGCTGGTAGTCTAACTTTTAAAAGAATCTTTCAACATGTAAAGATGGAAATTATGAAGTAATGTTTTTGAAAAAATATTATTGATTATTATGATGTTTGTTGAATAATATCATTAACTATCACAAGGAAATTCTCTCCCTAACCTCTATGCTAATCACTGTAAACACTGCAAATCCTCAGGAAATAGGGAGGAATCAGTAAATATTTTTGACATTTTAGTTTATTTGTTCATTCAGAATTTTTAGTAAATGCTTGTCATACCTCTGTAAGATACTGAACATTATGCTCCCTTTTAATGTATTAAAATATTGGGATAGAATACACATTTTTGTAGATATGTATTCTGAAGTTCTGAATACTTGGTTGAATTTCCAGAACTACAGATTACCAGCAACATGAATGAAGATTCCCAAGTCCATCATCTTCTCCCTCACCCTGACTTTTAATATATTCCAACTGCAAAGTCAAAGATGATGTCAGGCACGTTTGTATAAACCCTGATTGGAAGCCAGGATGTTTGCAGGCACTATTGGGTGTTCAGTGTCAGTTTGAAGCAGGAACAACAGTTGTTGTTCTGAAAAGAAGTTATTTTATAACTTTAAATGCATTTGAGAATAGAATTTTGATCTTTTAAAAATGAAAGAAAGGAAGGAAGGAAGGATGGAAGAAATGAGTAAAGATGAATATATTTTTTGCTAACTTGTTTTTCCTGTTTTTGTTTTTT
>JADRCD010190336.1:0-46827 GCA_019843815.1 Montemys delectorum
GGGGGGGGGGGGGGAAATAACCAGAAAGTTTCACATTCACTTTCAACAGTTTCAAGTTTCACATTCACGCTCTACCTGTCTAACATCCTTGGACACCTTTGGGATTTAAGAAACAAGATATCTAGATTGCTTAATAGGAACGAATTCAGAGGGGAACAGCTCAACTCCCCATCTCCCCACTGTACACACAGGCAGTGTTCTTAACAGGAATTGTTAACAGGCTACCTCATTGACATTAACTATGCCAACTCTCAGCTGGTAACAAGAGTGAATCTCAGGTGAACATGTTGAGAGAGCAACTCGAGCATGCAAATGACAGCTGTCTGCACCTTCTGGTTGTTGTTTGCTTTTTTTGAAATAGGGTCTCACTATCTGACCTTAGCTTGCCTGAAAATCATCCTGCCTCAGCTTTCAGAGTGATGGGATTGAAGTATAAGCCACCACGCCCAGCTACTGTACCTTTTTTTTTTTTTTTTTAAAACAAAAAGGGTTGCTGGGTGTGGTGGCATCATTAATCTCAGCCCACTGGAGGTAGGGCCAGGCAGATCTCCATGGATTTGAGGTCAGGCATGAATACACAGTGAGACTGTTAAAAAAACAAAACAGAACAACAAGAAAACCACAAAAACCAACCTAAAAGTAATCACATCTACCCACCACTACAAAATTCCTGAGTGCTGAGATCACAGACATGAGTTAGCACACCCCGTTTACCACTCTCCACTTTTCTTTTACTGAACCGTGCAAACACATTAACCTACATGAATATAGGTTCTTATGCACACACCTTTAGTCACATGCTGTCACTAGTCTGAAACTGCAAATACATTCACACTTTAGCTAAGGCCCAGCCATTTGGAGATAATTTTGGATGTGCATCACCCAAATGTAAAAATTCCCCATTAACAGCTGGTTGTGGTGGCTCAAACCTTCAATCCCAGCACTCTTCGAGGCAGAAGCTCGAGAATTTGTTGAGTCCAAGGCCAGCCTGGACAACACATACTGAGTTCTAGTTAGGGTTCCTATTGCTGTGTGAAAACATCAAAGCATTGTTTGGCAGGAAAGTACTTAGCTTACCATTTCCACATCACTGTTCACCCCTGAAGGTTAGGACAAGACCCTGGAGGCAGGAGCTCACACAGGCCCTAAGCCTGCTTTCTTAAACAATTTAGGACTATACCAGCCCAAGGGGCTCCGCCCTCCCAAGTCAATCGCTAATTAAGAAAAGGTGCTAATCTTAGAGACATACTCGGAATCAAGACTACCTTATCTCAATGGGGACTCCCTTATCTCCAGTAACTCTAGCAAGCACGGGACCCTCCCCCAAATTACAAGTTTGCATTAAACACAAAACAAAACAAAACAAAACTGGCCACATCCTAGACGTTTTTATACCTGCAAGACACATTAGTTTGGGAATTAACAGTCTCATCGACTGTGCTGATACATTCTGTAGGTCAGTAAGTGCTATAGGGCTTGAAATGGAACCGTGGATCAGATTTGGAAACGCGCAGGGAGAAGTTTACCAGACATGCAATTTCTTTCAGCAGTCTTCCACCACGCAAAATACAGTGGTTCAGAAACCCTGGGAGCTAAAAGCCAGACGTTGGTATTCCTGCTCAAACCTTACTGAATAAACTCAAGGCGATGCCAGTCGTCCCACCTGAGAGACTGAGCGTTAACAGTACCGCACAGTTGGAAATACTGACATCCTTAGAGTGGCTGAAGTAGCGTGCCCTGTGCGAACTATGGTTTCACCAAGTTGACACCTCCAACACCATCATTTTACTGAGGAATCCAAAACAAAATTGATGAATACAGAACTCAAATGGGGACGGCGGGAGCCTCCATCTCCCTGCTTCCCTGGGTGCAGCGGCGGAAGCGTAGCCCTACAGGGAAGAGAGGTAAACAAACTCAAAGGCTCCACCCCGGGCTCCACGCCCCGAACCTCACCTCCACCAGCTGGCAGCAGCCGGGGACGAAGTGGATGGAGAGCTCCTTCTCCCGGCCCACCATGCCCGCAGTCTTTGCGCCGCCGCCTCAGTCGTGAACGCAGGCTCCTCTAGCGCAGCACAGCCAGGGGCCGCAGCGCCCGCGCCCTTGGCCCTCCTCCCCTAGGCCTAGGCCGACCCTGGCTGCCGCTTCCGGCTTCCGCCGCCCTAGCCGCGCCTGTTGATTGGCCGCCTGTCGCCACGCATTCAAAAAGGGGCGGGACTTCAAGGGACGCTGTCAGCCCATGTGCCAGTTCTTAAAGAGACAGAGCGTTTAAACACAGGCACAGCTGCCAAGCAAGAAATGCAGACTTCCTTGGGTTTATGAATATTGTTTTTTTTTTTTTTTTAATCTCTCCTTCTAGTTTTCCTTCTTAGTGAAAGGGTAAGGAATCGATTCGTCTAGGTTTGCAGACTGCGAAATGCCTAAGAGTCAACCGAGCATGTATTATATAGACTAAAACATACGTAAAGTTAGGAGGCAAGAAAGGGTGGTCCCAAGAACACAGAGCTGAGGCTGGATTGGGTTGGTTTTAGGCAGTCCGAACCTCAGACTGCCCTTGGGCTCAGAGAAAGACCTACACCTTCTGATCTTCTAGCTTCCCCTCTCAAGGGCTGGGGTTACAGGAGTGGACAACCAACCTAGGTAAGGTGTGGTTGGCTGTTTGTTTAGGGCAAGGAGAAAGAATAAAAATAGGTCTGTGCCTCTGCTCTGAGTCATGAATATCTCTGGAAGCTATGTTTTTCTGGAATGTTAAAAAAAAGGCTGTGAAGTTTGAAAAATGTTTATTTTTAGCTAATTAAAAATAAAAGGGTGTGGGAGAGAATATTACTTTCTAAAAGGCAGATTCTTCGGGGTTTTTTTCTCTCTTTTTCTTTCTCAGAACCACAGAACGAGAAACTCAACTGTGATAACAAGCCCAGTCTACTTTTAAGTAGGTGTAACAGGCGTCCTGGCTGCCCTTTGGACGCCCCACTTAGGGGCCGCCCCTGCCGGAGGCTGCTGGAGCCAAGCCAGGGAGGAGCTGCAAAGACTTAAAATGATGGGGCCAAGGAAGGGCGTAATGCCGGGCACTCTTCCAACCCCGTGCGGTTGTTGAAAAGTTATTCAGAAACAACAGCCCCTAAGGTCTGACTCCGCTCTCAACTGTAACCAGCAGGTTACAAGCTCCGAAGTATGGCAACAGGCAAGCCTGTGAAATTTACACTGAAAAAAGCCAAGACACACTTTTTCTCCGCCCGCTTTCTACCCAACAATTTGTTCCCATCCAGACACCCACGATAAGAGCTTTGAAAACTCGCCCCAAAACGTGACCACGGTCTGAATTTCCCCCAAAGGCCTTATTTTCAGAGTCCTTTTGGTTTATTTTTAAGCTAAAGATTAAGCTGCCCCTTGGGAAAAGTTTCCCTCAGAGTCAGGTGATAGTTTTTCTCCCCACCCCCCACTAGAGAATTTATTCCCTCACTCACGTACTTCTTTGGAAGAAAAAACAAAGGCAGCCTTGAGGCCCCCTACTTTTCGATTTTTTTTTTTTTAATAATCCAGGTCTTATGGTTATTAAAGGGCTAGCTATCCCAACACTAAATTATAAGAATAATTAGAAGTCCGAGGGAGGGATAAATCCAAGATCCCTCATCCTTATTAAAAGTGAGAATATTTCAAGTTTGTAGTTGGGATGTGTGTAGTCTCTTCCTGGGGGGGGGGGGGATCATAAAACACACTCCAAGGAAGACTCAAAGATTTCCACAATTAGTGTGATTCTCAGAGCAAGCTTGTGAGAGAGCGAGGAAACGTTTGCTTGCCTATATAGAATACAGTTTGACACCAGTCTGGCAAAAGTTGGGCGTAGCTTGCTTAATTAGAAAAGGTTCTGTTTACAGGCAATGTCTGCCTTCCGATGGGCGGGGGGTGGGGGGGTCACGTCTCAAAGAGTGCAAACTGGAACTGAAAGTCCCATTAGCAGATTCAAGCCCCACAAGACAAAAGCCTGGGCACGCACCGCGGGGTAAACCTTACACCGCACAGAGCCTTCCCTGCACTTGCACTTAACGTGGAGAATGAAACTATCGTTCTGCTTCACGTTTAATTTATTTATTAAACTGGGCTTGACTTCCTTGGTCAGAAACCCCAGATAGTTTATTCTGTGTCCCAAGCTTACGTTTCTTAAGGAAATAAATGGCACCGGCTAATATTTCCTTTACACCCTTTCTGCTCGTAGCAGCCGTGCGGAATCGATTGCAACGCAACGCGGAGTGGACACCGGGTCTTGAATGGCTAGCTCTTACCTGTTCCATGGCCTCCGGCATTTCAGGCATGATCCCAGAACTATTTTAGGGGAACCGCCGGAGAGAGGAATCTGGGCGTTTGGCTTCTCAGGCCCGGTCTTTGTTCGCTCCGCCCGCACGGAGCACACGGACGCCAAAAACGTGAGGCGCAGCTCCGCTTGACCTTTTAAATTAGCATTTCCATTCCAATCCTGGAATCTCGTGCAGCTTTCCACACTGCAGTAAGCTAGCAGCTGATTCCTCCTGCTAGATTTGAAACTACCCAATGAGAAGTTTCATGTTTAATTGCAAGTCAAGAGAGGATCCATTACTGAAATCCATATGGCAGAACTAAAAACAAACAAATAGACAAACCAACCCTGCAACTCCCTGGTGGAACTTGTTGACTTTGTCTCTCTCGTAGAAAGACAAGAATGAGCCAATGGTTGGGAAGCACACTGAGCAGTTAATTCCTGTTGTGAAATATTCCACACGTTTCACACCTTACAGTAACGGAAACTTGAGTAAAACTCCCCCATTGCTTTTTTTAGCTTAATGATTTCAAATGCCAATTTAAAAACTCTAGTGGTAACAATACATAGATTTGATCATTTCCATAAACTGTATTTTGCTTAAATTTAGCCAAGTATTAAATACTGCTGTTCAGTACTTCCCAGACCTGCCTGTAACACCAACAGAGTACAGCCATTTTCTAGGAGTGAAGCAGACACCTATTTTTAGGAGTTTCAAGGATGATTTGGGCTTAGTTCAGCTTTGAGACACTGGGTTTATGAAACTGCACAAGGGCCTTTAAAACCAGCCCCTGGAAGGAAAGGCAAGATCACTGTAAGTTCCATGCCTGCTTGGTCTACAGACGGAGTGTCAGAGCTGCAGAGAGAAACCCTATCTTGTGGGGGGTGGGGGAGATCAGCCAGCAGCTTTATAGTCTACCCAGAGGACATATGGTACATGACAAACTGTAGGAGGCATTCAGAGCACCCAACAAGGGTCAAGAAATTGGGGGAAGGGCGTGGGGAAGGTGCTGAATTTAAATACATATCTTAATGATTAGTTCTATCAAAATGCAAAAGCTACAATATCAGGGGAAAAATATAGGATGATATCTTCAAGTATCTCAGATACAACAGTGAAATTAAAACCACCAATTTTTATTAGATACATTGAAATTCCTTAAAGTGAACCACTTCTGCTTAGTAAAAGAGACTAGTAATAAAATACAGAATGAAAAAAATAATTTGAGTACATATACCGAAAGAGAACATACTCAAAATATTTAAAGAACTGTAGTTCAGTAATTTGAATGGTAGTAAAAGGGTAGCTTTGCTTCTAGGGAAGGAAGTGCCTCTACAGTAACCTGCTCTCCTACCTTCAAGAAATGAAGGAAGATCAGACTCATGTTTTTGCACCTGGTTTTTAAATGTCTTTTGGTCAAAACAGTGACTATGTTACTGTGGCTCGTTCATTCCTAATGCCTTTACTTGCAAACATTTTCAACAGTTAGAATGTAAGCACTCTGACCCACTGCGTCATCTCACCAGACCCCTTAATTTGAAATGGCCCGAAACTTAGATAAACCAAACAGTCGTCAACAGATGGATGGATAAACAAATTAAGTATGGAAATGATAAAACCATTTGTGAAAACACATTGGATGTATTCATGAAGAGTGAAAGCATAGACCCCATCCATGAAGACTTACACATGGTTGAGTATTTGTAGCTGCTTAGTCCAGTTTTTGACATTTATTCTTTCTGTGCATGTTGCTGTGGGGAAAGGGACATGTGCGACATAGTGTGTGTGTGTGTGTGTGTGTGTGTGTGTGTGTGTGTGTGTTTAGGTCAGAGGTTAACTTAGAGGAGCTGCTTTTACTCCGATTTGGACCTAGGTGAGTGAACTCAGGTTCTCAGGTTTGATAGCAAGCACTTTTACTCACGGGGCACCATCCCTTAGTTCAAAAAGGCATGAAACTTGAAATAAACCTAACAGTTGTCAACAGATAAATGGATAAACAAATTCTGGTTCATCCGGACTGGATGAACTTTATATTTATATTAGTAACTTTATATTACTTAGGAATATAAAGAAATAAGCTACAGAAATGAATCTAAATCATTTTTCTGAGTGAATGAAGCTAGGCACAGAGAATGTGATTCCAAAACAGGTGAAAGTTCTGTCTTTGTGAAAGGCATGCTCTTGTCTTGGGAGAAGAGTAGGGATTGGCAGTAAAGCCTAAGTGAACTTTCTAGGGAAAGAACTGTATCAGTATCTGTAGAGGGTGTATTGTAAGCATACAGCTATTTACCAGAACTTGTGTTAAAATATATAAGATCTGCTTATTTTACTCTGTTGCTATGTAGTTTGTATCCAAGTTATTATTTTGTAAGACAGGGTCTCCCTATAAAGCCAGGCTGGCCTTGAACTTACATCTTCTTGCCTCAGACTCCCAAGTGCTAGAATTACAGGTGTGCACAACCATACATGGTTATATCTACATTTAAAAATAATAGTATAATTATATTTTGGATCCTTTACCTCACAACTTTAGACTCAGCCAACATTTTCTAGGACATGAGCCATTGCACTGATAATTAATAAAATAAATGGACAATCAATTTCTAAATTCATTTGTACCTAAAATCAATGTCAAAATATGCTTTCCTTTATAGGGTGTGTTCATATTTTGCAAGTTTGAAAGGTATCTTTAAGTTATTATGAGCATCTAAAGCTAAAGCCCGATGTTTCCTTTATTCTTTTTACAAGTTTTGTGCCTCCACAAAAGCGTAGAAATGAAATGAGTACAATCTAATAATTTCTCTTTTGAATTTCCATACAGCATTCCTCATTTAAAAATCAAAACAAGAGATAGTGAGGTGGGCTCAATTAGTAACAGTGCCAGCAACATGATGTGAATCAGACCCTGGAGAACCAACTCTTAACAAATTAACCCCTGGCCTCCACAAATGTGCCATGGTACAAGTATAAGAGCATCCAGTTGCGCGCGTGCGCGCGCGCGCACACACACACACACACACACACACACACACGCACACACACACACACACACAGAGTTAGTAAAGCTGCTACAGTGATCTTGCTCTCAATATGCTGACTAGAGGCGCTCACTCTATTCGAATGAGTCATGTTGAACGCTGCTGCCTTTCTGACAATTTGAGGTGTGTGTCCAAAGACAGGACTAATTTGCCTGCGAGTGTAACGGAGGGCATAGGGTTCTCATCTTGAAGGCTTATCATTCTGTGTTTTAACTACCAGCAGCCCTGGTTCTTGGCACATTCTATAAATGGCTTTTGTCAGTAATGGGGCTTTGGCAGCACAGAGAGCAACAGGCTATGGCACCTTTCGCTGTTACAACCTTTATAGTCGGCTGTTGGGATCCTTAACCCTACCGTGAAGTGTTAACAGTTCTTGCATCGATTACTTAACCCGTAAGTCTTGGTAGCTTTCTGGGACTCTTTTAGCCATAACAGCTCACATGTCTGTTCAGCTCTTTAACTTTATATGTATGGGTATTTTGTCTGCATCTTTGTATGCCACATGTGTACAGTGTCTGTGAAAGCCAGAAGGGTCCATAGGATCATTTAGAACTGGAGGTAGACAGTTGTTAGCTGCCACGCAGGTGATGGAATTGCTCTTAAACACAGTGGCATCCTTTTTGGCGTTTCTCAGCCCTTTACAACCCCTTTCTCATAACTTCTGATCTGTCCTTTCCATCTTGGTTGTTCAGATTCTTCTGCTACTATCCTGACGCTGCTGCCACTGTCACTACTCTTGTCCTTGCCTTTGCCACCATCCTCTTTCTTTTTATTACCAGTGCAACCCACTCTAAGGTTTGGAAGGAGGCAAGGAAGTGCCATTCAAGAGAAGCCTAAGCTTCCACACAGAGGCAACGACCACACATTTCTCCTCTGCATGAGGAACTGTGCCTCGCACGGTATAAATGTAACTTCCCAGCTGTGTGTGAAAGCAAGTATTCAGATTCACTTTGCGGGCCAGCCAGGAGAGCCCTATGGAACTCTGCTCCCCAAGCTAATTGGTAATAAAAAGCTATAGCCTGTGATTGGGCAATAGGTAGAGGTAGGTGGGATTTTACCTGGCTGGGAGCAGCAGGGCAGGTAAAAAGTGGGAGGAAGGTAAGACTGGATGTGGAGGAGGCTGCCACTTGACATATGATGTTTGGATAGGGTATAAGCAGGAAGTGGACTACACTAGGTGGTACTGGTTCACCTTGCCACTCTTTGCTGGTCTTGTTTGACAATGTCATGGCACTGGTTTGGCTTGCCTTCCCTGCTGATCGTTGTTGTGACTTGCTAGAGAGAAATGCACCATTTGTAAATGGTGTTTCAAGTGGATCAGACAACTGCTGCTGACTCATGTGAACTGAACTGCTGCTATCCTGACAATGCAGATTGGATTCACCCCAAAGAACTATTTCTGAACTGGTCCACATCCTCCTTTGACCTTTTATGGTGGGTGGTAGGCTAGAAAGGAGGTTAAAGCATTTAAGTACACTTATTAAAGTAGGTTTTGAAAAAAGGGCCTAGAGTAGTCTTGGCTGGCCTGGGACTTGCGATATAGATCGATCTTATCCGTCTGTCTCTACCTCCAGAATGCTAGGATTAAAGGTATGTTTCACTAACCTTTGCATGAATCAGGTAAAAAAAAAAAAAGGAAAGAAAGAAAGAAAAGGTATTATTTATTATTCTGGGGGAAAATTAGGAGGGAAGGTAGACACAATTAAATAAATCCTAACCAGAAGCAATATTGTAATTCACTAAATAAAGATTAATCACTGTTGGGTGTATGAGTTTCTATATTACTTTATTTTATATTACACACACATTCAGAAGATATGCAGATGACAAATTCTCTAAATATCTTACATGTAAAATTCTTCAGATTTGCTTGAGAGTCTGGGTATGTGATGTTTGCCGTTAATCCTAGTAACTGGGTGACATAAGCAAGGAGATCTGAGGTCAAGTACTCACTAGTCCAAGGAGGGAGCTCTAGGATAGCCAGGGCTCTATAGAAAAACTCAGTCTCAGAACAAGGGGTTGGGGGGGGAGAAATTCAGATTTCCAGTGTGTCTAAAAATTAACAGGCTAATCTTTAAAAACATGTAGGTTTATAGGTCAAACTACGTGTCTTAATTTAGAACTGGGATAAAGTCAAGGAATCTGGAAATAAATAATCCTGTGACTTTGATTTAAAAAAAAAAGAAAGAAAACCCAAGGTGACTGTGGAGTTAAGGGTGTCCTTATTTCAGGCTGAGGTGAAAAGGAGAGGTCATTAGTAAATCATGGCAAAGACAAGATCAAGCCAAAGTGCTTTAGCCTTTCCACTCTTTACTGGAATAAAAAGAACTCTAGGGTTAAGCTAAAAACACTGAGGGAATACAGAATAGGGGGAAATTTTTAATACTGATCTTAAAAAGTAAATTTGATAGTAGTACAACGTATACAGCAAAGCCAGCAAAGGTTCAGATGAGGTGATACAGGTGAAGATTAAGGAGACACACAATAGAAAAGAAAATGTCAAAAGACATTTTGATAATGTACTAACTGGTTTTGTGTCCACTTGACACAGGCTGGAGTTATCACAGAGAAAGGAGCTTCAGGTGAGGAAATGCTTCCATGAGATCCTGCTGTAAGGCATTTTCTCAATTAGTGATCAAGGGTGGGAGGGCTCAGCCCCTGGTGGGTGGTGCCATCCCTGGGTTGGTAGTCCTGGGTTCTATAAGAAAGCAAACTGAACAAGCCAGGGGAAGCAAGCCAATAAGTAACATCTGCATCAGCTCCTGCCTCCAGGTTCCTGCCCTATGTGATTTCCTGTCCTGACTTCCTTTGGCTATGAACAGAAATGTGGAAGTGTAAGCTGAATGAACCCTTTCCTCCCCAACTTGTTTCTTGGTCATGATGTTTGTGCAAGAATAGAAACCCTGACTAAGACAGATAACAAATGCTGAATTACCGTTTCACATACCTAAGAATAGGCAGTAGAAATTAAATACATTATATAATATAATAAACATAATATCAAGAATAATGAAGAAAATAATCTTCAACAAGTATTTCAGATGTATACTTCCATGATTCTTGAAGTTGCATCTGAACTCAGCAGCAGTTTGGGTTGCCTGAAAAAGAGAATGACAAAGAGCTTTAAGTCTTTTATATTAAAATTACTAACAGATGAGCTGGGCTATGGATGTAGCTCAGTATACAACTTGCCTAGCATGTTCATGGGCCTAGAAATAAATCCTTGAAAAATCAAACAAAGCCAAATTCCTAAGCCATTAGAAACTAAAACTAGACAAAGTACCATAATTATAATATATACAATATACATATATATATATTACACACACACATATTACAGGACATATATACATATATACTATAATATATATTCGGTATTTCAAGCAGTTAGGGCTTAATTGTGAAATATATAAAGTTTCTGTCAGGAAAAAACTTCTCTAAGCTTGAAATGTAAAAGACTATTATGGACCTAAGACATACTTCAGTTTCAATGTGGGCTCTATACAGAGGGATTGACCTTTGGCAAAGAGAAATGCAATTCAGAGGGAATAAGGAGGGAGGCTGCTGGTAGGAGCAATAAAAGACAGACTATAATAAAAGATGCAGTGGAGCTTGAAGGACAGGGGATCTGGATAGACAGAAGCAGAGTAAGGGAGGAGAAACTGGTATTGCACACATCAACTTGGTAAGAATTTCTTCTATATTAGAAGATACCAACATAGTTCCATAGGTTATAAAAAGTTATGTCGCCAACTGCCATGAAAACAAAGGGAGAAAAGGAGAGTGACAGAAGCATAAGTACACTTTTTATTTTTTTTACCTTCTTTTAATGGGGTCTTGAGGGTCAAATTCTCCTTAGATTCATGACAAAAAGCCTTGGAAGGGTCAAAGTGCCTGATGCCCAGAGCTTTATCCAATTCTCCCTGAAGTCTGAGCTCATTCTGTTTCCTTTTAACAAGCTGAGATCGGAGTTTTGACACCTCCTGTGAAAGAAAAATATAAATAATCACTCAAGTGCATAGTGGTTGTCACTGCTGTAGACATATTCCAAAAAGTTGCTTATGTATAAAAGCTAATGGCAAAAACAGCTATCACACATTCACTAAGACTGAATTACAAAGTGATTCGGAACAGCTCTGGCAAAATATTTAAAATTTTCTTGTCCTTCTATAGTTGTGGGTGCACTTTTCTGATCAAATATGAAGTAAAAATAAATGCTCCCAAGTCAGCTTTTGGTTTGACAGCCTAACAGTTTGTGGCAGGCTTCCTAGTAAAACCAGACAATATAAAAAGGCAAGCAATTGTGTTCTTCCTCTGGAGAGTGTCCTAAAAGCAGAATAACAGAAGAAACAGCTATTCAGAAAGACCCACATTTGCCCGGCATTTGAAACCAAAGGACTCCTTCCCTCCCTACTAGAAACCGCATCAATAAGAACACATGCTTTTCTTTTCCACAACTCTCAAACACTCCTGACTAGTTAGAGCCTATTTTGCTAGCAGCCCCTACCTGCTGAGATGACAGATATCTGTGGGCTAATTATTAAGGCTAGAAGATCTCTTTTGCTCATCCACACTTGTACAGTTCTGGAATCAGTGGGCACGATCAATACATAACAGCGGTTCTAAGGAGATGCAAAACTGAGAAACTGAAGCTATTTTTCCCTCTGTCTCCTTGTTCCTCATTCCCTTTCCTTGTAAGTCACTAAGACCCACAGGGCCAAGGGCAGAGGTGACACTAAGAGAGAGGGTTACCTGTTCCCAGCTTCTTGTGCTAGAGTACTAGCTCAGTGTCTGCCCAAGGGGAATACTGCACAGAAGACAGATGAGACTAGCCTCCTGGGGTCACATCGTCAGAGTCCTTAGATCCTATGAACTAACCTGTAGATCAGAAGCTCCAGTGATCATTACCCACTCATCTTAGGCTCAGGACTACCTTTTCCTATCACTTCACTGCCTGGGCTAAGTTTTGTGGGCAATGGCTTCCAGGCTGTCTCCCACCTAAGGAGCTGTGGCAGGTTGACTTCAGGCTCCCTGACTTATGACTGTTTCTCAGTCACAGGCTTCCAGGGTAGTTTACTTTTAAACAATAGGTCCCTTCTCAAGATGGCTCCCAACCCCTGTCCTCTCAGTTGTACAGTGACAAAATGGATTTCTTTTCTGCGGACCAGTCCACAGGGAACTGCCTTCTTATCAAATCTCAAAATTCGATTGGAGATGTGTGAGTGCCAAGGGCTTATGCTTATGGAAAACTACCAGGCTCTTTTCACTAGGACCTATGTAAATTAGTATCAAAGTTCTTCAAAAATGCAAATTAGCATAACTATATGACCCAACTTACAGCTTCTGGGTATATACCAGAAAGAATCAAAATCAACATACTATAAACACCCATATCTCAGGTATTGTAACCCATTGTTTTGTATAATATATGCCAAAAATAAAATATAAACTAATCTTCTAAAAGGAAAGAGAAATTAATCTTTCTTTCAAATACTGCTTATCTTCATAGTATTTACAAATAGGAATGGCTATTTTGTTTGTTTGTTTTTTTGTTGTTGTTTCTTTTTGGTTTTTCGAGATAGGTTTCTCTGTGTAGCCCTGATTGTCCTGGAACTCACTCTGTAGACCAGGCTGGTCTCGAACTCAGAAATCCGCCTGTCTCTGCCTCCCAAGTGCTGGGATTAGAGGTGTGCATCACTACTGCCCAGCAGAATGGCTATTTTGTAAGTAGAAATGAATGTGTAAAATTTTCTACATTTTCCAACTATAAGAGCCATTATAAAACTAAGTAAAACTGAATATCCATCTGGTCAACACTAAATAAGTCCGTTAGTTCTCAGAAGAAGTTTCCTCTATAAATTGTTCAGTTTTTTTTTGGTTTTTATTATATCTGAATATGAGCATTATTTTACAAACCGATTTGAGTTGGCTATTTTCATCTTTCAATTTCACGACATGTTTGATTTTTTGCTTTAGATTCTGGTGACCCAGTAGCTGTGCATATGAGTCTCTGATTTTATTTAGCTGTTCCTGAGTTGCACCATGCTCATTCAACAATGCCTGCTTCTCTGCTTCAAAGGCATCCAGTTGTTGCTGGAAAAGATAAATTTGCATATATTAGTACTGACACCAATACTAACTTGCTGAACATGTGCAGTCTTTTGCTCCTGCCTCACATCAGCATAAGCATTTGTGACCATGCTTGAACTAAACTTTTCCAACATCTGCTTCCATTCCAATGAGACTTTCCTCTTGTTTGTTTGTAGGCTTGTTTGCTTGTTTGGTGATAGTCTCACTCTATAGTCATGGGTGTTCAGGAACTTAAAATCAGGCTGTCCTCAAACTCAAGAGATCTACTTGCATCTGCCTCCTGAGTACTGGGTGTGCTACTATACCTGGCATTTTTTTTCTTATAAAAAGATCAATGTATTGCCATGTATGATGGTCTATGGTCATAAATTCAGCATTCAGGAGATAGAAACAAGAGGTCAGGAATTCAAGGACAAATTGAGCTCCACAGAACATTTTAGGCCAGCCTAGAGTCTTGATATTCTTTTCTTTTTTTGCTTTTGCTTTGTTTTTTTGAGACAGAGTTTCTCTGTATAGCCCTGGCTGTCCTGGAACTTAACTCTGTAGACTGGGCTAGCCTGGAACTCAGAAATCCACCTGCCTCTGCCTCCCAAGTGCTGGGATTAAAGGTGTGTGCCACCACAGCCTGGCTGAGGCTGATATTCTTAATGCTAGACCTTGGGGAATAGAAGGAGAAGGAGCACTTTAGCTCCCAGGCTGGCACAGTGAGCACCAGGCTAGCCTGGGTTATAGAGCTATACCTTATCTTAAACAAAAAGATTGCTCTAGTAACTTGAGAAAGGCTGGTATAGATCATATCAACATACACATCACAAAGTAACAGATAAATAAATGATTGATGTTCCTACCAGGAGAGCCTTCAGGACTACTAATTTCAAGTTGTTGGTTAGAAAGCATTTTTTATATTTTAACAACTACATTAAAATTTAGTGTCTACTAAATTTGTCAGTTGGCTGGAGAAATGATAAAATAGTAATGCAAAAATACCATTTTTATCACTTTAGTTTTGGTTTTATATAGTACTGGGTATTGAACCCTCCCCCTTGTACATGCCAAGCACACTCTACCACTGAGCTCATTACCAGATAAAACCTGAAAACTATTGTAACCATGAAGAGATACCGCAGAAGCACCAAGTCATAGTCAAGACTAATAGGGAAGAAATACATTCTTAAAACAGATCAAAATAAGTTTATTTATCTATTTTTATTTCATTTAATTTGATTTTATGAGTATGGGTGTAGTGCTACATGTATGTCTGTGTGACACACTGCCCAGAAACCTTTAGACGTGGTTGGATAGCCCGAAACTGGAGATAGAGCCAGTTTGGAACCACCATGTGGGTAGTGGGAATTGAACCTGGGACCTTTGGGAGAGTATGTAATATCTTATCCACAGAGTCATCTCTCCAGCCTACAAGTAAGCTTAATAACAACAAACAACAAACCTGAAAAGGTTTAGTTTTTTCATACAGTTCTTCATATAGGAGACGCCATTTATTAATTTCCATGGTTAAATCTGTCACTGTGTTTTCTTTCTCTGCTGTTCTGTATGGGAAAAGTAAATTTAAAAAAATTATCTCTTTTCAATTTGCTACAAAAAAACATGTTCCGTGGCATTCACGATCTAGCCTGACTTACCTTTCTCCTTCCTCTTCCAGCTGCTTCTTAAAGTCTTCCTCTTTTTGTCCGAGTTGATTTTGCAAATCAGTTATTTTCTCAAGAAATGAAGATGTGATTTCTTTAATTTCTGCTTCTTTCAAGGTTGATCTGTTCTGCAAATCTTGAACCATCCTTAGATTTGAGAAAGAAGAATCCACTAAACATCTGACAATGATTTCAATTTTTACCCACTTCTTTTTGGAAAAAACAGAACAAAGAACAAACAGAAACAGTTCTTAAAAATTGCAATTCTAACTGGGTATGGTGGGATTCTGTCTTTAAATGCAGCACATAGGAGGCAGAGTCAGGTGGATCTTCATTCAGAGCAGCCTGCTTTACATAGCAGGTTCCAGCCAAGACTAAATAGTGAGTCTCACAACAAACAAACAAACAAACATTGTAAATTTTTTTAATGAATGCGCTTATTACTCACTTTGCATATTCTTGATTTGTGCTCTCAGCTGTCAATATCTGTTGCTGAACATCTTCTACACTTTTTTCAGCCATAGCTACTTTTTCTTGTAGAGTCAAATTCTCCAGTTTAAGATCTTCTATTTCTTTAATTGCCGATGACTTATAGCTTATTAGAAAGAAAAACAGTTAACACTTTTTTCTTACTACTGTATACACAAGGTTCTGATTTTGTATACTTCTTGGCAGAAGAAAATCTTTATATCCATGCACTTACACAGGTAAGAATTTAGTACTCTGAGTAGTGAGTTTACATAACATTGTCTGTTTATGAGTGTCTTGTCCGTGAACCACATGTGTGCAGTGCATGAAGACTCAGAAATAACATCTGCTATCCAGGAACTGGAGTTACAGATGGCTGAGCCACCATGTGGGTGCTAGGAACGGAACCTGAGTCCTTTGGAAGAGCAGTCAGTGCTCTTAAACACCAAGTCAACCATTTTTCCAGCCCCAGTGACCTTTTTTTTTTTTTTAGAAAAAAAAGGAAAATAGTGCCAGGTATAGTAGCATATACCTTTACTCCCAGCACCTGGGAGGCAGAGGCCGCCAGAGCTCTGTGAATTCAAGGCCAGCTTGGTCTACATGGAGAATTCTAGGACAACCAGGGCTACAAAAAGAGATCCTTTCTCTAAATAAATAAATAAATGAATAAATAAACAAATAAATAAATAAATAAATGAGAAAGAAAAGAAAATATGAAAAATATGAAGTAGCTGCGGTAGGAGTAGAGGGAAATGTCTACAGCTGTGTACAGTATGGAAACAACTGTTTCCCAAGAGGATAGATGTTAGAGGAATAGAATTTCATGCTAAAATGGTGCTGGGATTTGAGAGTTAATGAAGAAAGTTGAGTTGTTTTCTTTTTGAATTATGTATTTAAAAAAAATGACTGAACATAAAAATGTATTCATATTGACTGAAAACATTACTAATTTTCTCTTTTGCATTTTGTTAGGGTCACAGTCTCTATGCCATGTTGAACTAGAAACCACTTTGTAGTTTGGTCTAGCCTCAAGCTTACTGTAATTGGTTTAGAATTCCCAAGCAAAGGGAACTCACCTGTGAGCCACCAAGCCTAGCCAAGAATAACTTTAAAAGACAAGGAACAAATGATACAACTTCAGGGCTCACTGAACATTAAAAGGACCAAAATATTAGCTTCTACACATAATAGAGCATTCTGGTAACATCAGCACTTCAAGGCTGAGGTAGGACTGCCATGCATTTCAGGCTGGTCTGGGGTACACAGGTAGTACCAGACTAGCCAGTGATATGTACCAAGGCAAGAGTATCTACGAAAGTGTGGGGAAGTGGGGAAGGAAGGCAGAGGGAAAAGAAACAGAAACTAGGAAATGATTGAATAAGCAGGGAGATAGGATAAATGCCAGTGCTCCGACGTTAGATGAACGTCTAAAAGCCTTTGATTTTTTGTTTTCAATGATGCTATGAGAAAAGTAAGATGGTGGTGCTAAAGGTGCAGGAGGTTTGAACTGGATGGTAGGGAAGGGAACATCTTCATAAGTATAGGAAGATTACTAGATGGCACTAAGTGCCCACTTAGAGCCAGCCATGGAATTTAAGGTAATAGCAATCATCGTTAATCGGAGTGCTTTGTTCATAGATATCTGTAGGTAAACACTTCTCTCCATTCACATATTGACCAGCAGGTACTACAAAGAGAAATACCTTTCCAGTTGAGCAGTGACGTCTCTCAGAGTCTGTGCCGTGTCATTATACTTCTCTTGCACAATCAAGGTGGCTTGGGTGTGAGCAGCAGTACGTTTCTCTAGTTCAACTTCTTTCCTACGAACAAGAAAATGTTACTAATGACCCCAAACTATGCTTCATATGTCTCATATGATCCTGTGCAGTAACTGCTGTATGGTCTTAAGATATACACTTATCTTATTCAGGTCTAAAGCCTGAATGCAATGCCATCTAAAGCACTGAGACTTAAAAAACTTGAATTCCTTGTATTGAGACAGTAGATACTACACACAGTTAAAGACACTTCCCATCAAAAACTCTTGTGAAGGAAGTTGTAATACCATGTGCAATGATGTTATTAGTCAATTTTCTTCTTTGAGCTAAGATGCTGGCCTCGAACTCAGAAATCCGCCTGCCTCTGCCTCCCAAGTGCTGGGAATTAAAGGTGTGGGCCACCACCGCCCAGCCTTATTTTTTTTTTTAAACAGAATTTTTTTTAAGATTTATTTATTTATGTCTATGAGTACACACTATAGCTGTACAGAGCTGTGAGCCTTCATCTGGTTGTTGGGAATTGACTTTTTTAGGACCTAAGCTCACTCAGGTCAACCCCACTCGCTCTGTTAGACCCCGCTCACTCAGGCCAAAAGATTTATTTATTATTTTAAGTAAGTACACTGTAGCTGTCTTCAGACACACCAGAAGAGGGCGTCAGATCTCATTAAGGGTGGTTGTGAGCCATCATATGGTTGTTGGGATTTGAACTCAGGATCTTTGGAAGAACAGTCGGTGCTCTTACCAACTGAGCCATCTCATCAGCCCCGTTCTTGTTTTTAAACCGAGCCTAAAATGTCCAGCATAGGAAGGACCTGAAAAAGCATCTTACATAATACCCAATGAAGCAGCATGTGAAGGTGGTAAGACCATTTTTCTGGGAATCACACAGTCAACTAGTCAAGCCACCAAATAAAGACCTTGTATAAAAGATCTTAGTGTAATTAGAACTCTTTCAGCCAGAGTGAATGACTCCCAAGCCCCCTTTAGGAAATGAGTTGTCTACTTAGTTTATTAGGGTTCCTCTTCCCCCAAATCAGTTATAGTTAAGAATAATTTCTATAATAACACCTTTGTACTGCTCCCTAAAGTCAGGGAATTCAAAGACCTGGGGTGCCTTTTGTGAAGAATCACAAAAACAAACAAACAAACAAACAAACAAACAAACAAACCAAAAACTAAACCAGAGGAGATTTAGAAAAGTACTCAGCAGGGCAGGCACAAGACACACAATACCACCACAGGATCATATCCCATCCAAGTAGATTGTTTCCTTGATGGCATTTCAAGAACTTAGATAATAAACTTATTTGTAGTTTAAATTCAATAATCAAATTGTCAGAGCCAGATAAAAGAATTTGCTGTATAGCCTGACCACCTATGTCTGACCACTGACGCCATGGCAGAGAGGAATGACACCTAAACTGTGTCCTCTGATCTCTACCCACACCTGTACTCTCACATACGGCATATACCTGCCCAACAATAAGAAGTTGATATATTTATTTAGTTTTGGTTTTTCAAGTTAGAGTTCTATGAAATCCTGGCTTTGTAGGCTTTGAACTCACAGACATCTGCCTGACTCTGCCTCCCAAGTATGAGGATTAAAGGCATGTACCACCATGCTTGGCTAAGATATATTTTTAAAGTAAATAATAAAAGATAAAAGAATAAAATTGTCATTTTTAAATTAAGTGCAAGTTCTAAAGAAAAAAGGGTTTTTTGGTTTTTTTTTTTTTGTTTTGTTTGTTATTTTGGTAGAGGTTGGTTTTTCCTTTGTTTGCTTTTGTTGTTTTTTTATCAATACAGGGTTGCTCTGTGCAGCCCTGACTTTCCTGGAACTCACTCTGTAGACAAGGTTGGCCTTAAATTCAGATCTGTCTACTTCTGCCTCCCAAGTGCTGGGACTAAAGGAGTGTGCCACCACACTTGGCAAGAAGAAAGTTTTAACAGGCATTAATTTTTTTTTTTTTTTTTTTACTTTAATAAGAACGTTGTTTTTGAATGTATACTAGCTAGTTCTGATTGTTTTATTTCTGCATTTATTTTTCTTTGAGATAGCAGTCCATTCTACAACACAGGCTGGCCACAAGTTCACTGCACTCTTCTTGCCTCAGCCTCTGAAGTGCTGGGACTACATGTCTGAGCCACTATAGCTGGCTTTCTGACTGTTACTTCTGAAGCAAGATTGGTTAAGGGAATAAAGGCACTTGTTAACCTTGGCGATCTGAGTTATACTCTGAGGAGCCCACATAATGGGAAGGGAAGCAGTTTCTCAAAGTTGCCCTCTGACATACATGAGCAAGCCGTGATATGTGTGCTTGTGCATGTACATGGGTACACACGCACAAACTAATAAGTGTCTACATTCTCTCAAGAAAGCTATTTAAAACATTACAAGGTCTAGATGTTTTCAAATATAAAACGAACTGCTTTAACTCTGATGTCTAATGACTTTTAAAAAATGTGGTAGTAAAGAATCACATAAATACGTTTTTCACTTTAGGAAAAGGGCTTTGTTTGTTTTATGGAGTCAAAGTCTCACTGTTACAACCTAGTATGCCTTGAACTCAATGCAATCCAGACTAACCTCCAACTCCTCCTCCTCCTGCTTTAACAAACTCTTGGGTCCTGGGATTAAAAATGTACCAGGCCAGTTTTTAATGTGACTGCCATACTTGTTTACATACATGAATGTGTATGTGTGAGTGTATACATATTCTTAAAATGTGTTTCTCTTTTTTACTTTCTAAGATAATTCCAACCTCCATGCATGTACTTGGGTGACATGAGAATTCTAAGAAAACAAGCTCGAAAATAGTTTCTATGTCCAGGCTTGCATAAGCACCAGATCGCATTGATACAAACTCTCGAAGCAGGTCGTCCAGCCGCTTCAGTTGTTCTGCAGTTAACTTGGTTTCCTCTTCCAGCTGTTTAACCAGTCTTTCACTCTGCTCCTCCTTCTGCTGGACTGCATCCAACTCAGCCAGAGCGAGCTTTAGCTCTTCTTTAAAGACATTCTTCTCAGAAGTCATTTCCTCTTGGAAAGAGCAGAGCTGCTGCTGAAGCTGAGCAGACAGTTCCTGCATTCAGACAGAAAACCACAAAACAGTTAGACACTGCACGAGGATCTCTCCTGGACACAAGAAGGAAGGACAGCTAATGAAGGATGGCAACTAAGCTAGGATGCTTAAAGAGAACATTCAAAATACAAATACCATGTCCAATTTCTGGAGGAACCGCCAAACTGATTTCCAGAGTGGTTGTAACAGCTTGCAATTCCACCAGCAATGAAGTAGTGTTCCTCTTTCTCTACAACCTCTCCAGCATCTGCTGTCACCTGAGTCTTTTATCCTAGCCATTCTGACTGGTGTGAGGTGGAATCTCAGGGTTGTTTTGATTTGCATTTCGCTGATGACTAAGGATGTTGAACATTTTTTTAGGTGCTTCTCAGCCATTCGGCATTCCTCAGTTGAGAATTCTTTGTTTAGCTCTGTACTCCATTTCTTTTAATAGGGTTATTAGGTTCTCTGGAGTCTAACTTCTTAAGTTCTTTGTATACATTGGATATTAGCCCTCTAACAGATATAGGATTGGTAAAGAGCTTTCCCCAGAGGACCCAGCTATGCTACTCCTGGGCATATACCCAGAAGATGCTCCAACATGTAATAAGGATACATGTTCCATGATGTTCATAGCAGCCTTATTTATAATAGCCAGAAACTGGAAACAATCCAGATGTCCCTCAACAGAGGAATGGATACAGAAAATGTGGTACAACTACACAATGGAGTACTACTCAGCTATTAAAAACAATGAATTTATGAAACTCTTGGGGAAATGGATGGAGCTGGAGAATATCATTCCGAGTGAGGTAACCCAATCACAAAAGAACACACATGGTATGCACTCTCTGATAAGTGGTTATTAGCCCAGAAGTTTGGAATACAGGAAGAACAACCCACAAACCACAAGAAACTCAAGAAGGAAGACCAAAGTGTGGATACTTCGTTCCTTCTTAAAAGGGAGAACAAAATATCCATGGAGGGAGTTGTAGAGACTAACTATGGAGTAGAGACTAAAGGAAGGACAATTCAGAGACTGCTCCACCTGGGAATCCTTCCCATATTCAATCACCAAATCTAGACACTACTGTGGATGTCAAGAAGTACTGGATGACAGGAGCCTGAGATAGCTGTCTCCTGAGAGGCTCTGACAGTACCTGACTAATACAGAAGTAGAGGCTCACAACCATCTATTGGACTGCGCACAGGGTCCCCAATGAAGGAGCTAGAGAAAGGACCCAAGGAGCTGAAGGGTTTGCAGCCCCTTAGGACAAACAACAATATGAACTAACTAGTACCCTCAGAGCTCCCAGGGACTAAAACTCCAACCAAAGAGTACACACAGGGGGACTCATGGCTCCAGCAATATGCCTATAGCAGAGGATGGCCAAGTTGGTCATCAGTGGGAGGAGAGGTCCTTGGCCCGGTGAAGGTTCTATGCCCCAGTGTAAGGAAATGCCAGGGCCAGTAAGCAGGAGGGGGTGGGATGGTGAGCAGGGGGAGGGGGAAGGGAACAGGTGATTGTTTTAGTTTTGTTTGGTTTTTTATTATTTATGTTTTTCTTATTTTCTTTTCTTTTTCTTTTTCGTTATTTTTGGAGGGGAACCTGGGAAAGGAGATATTGTAAATAAGAAAACATCTAATAAAAAAAAGAAAGAAAAGAAAATATGAATACCATATTCACTTTCCCTAGATTATATATTATAGTTTAACACTGGAATGTGTAATTGCTAGCTCTTTTGAGTATAAAATTGTCACACTGCCCTTATTATATCTGTTTTACAATTGGCTTTTATGTTTATTTAAATATATTCTACTTTCATATATTCTTCAATATACTCTATTCAGATATGGTAAAAATATATTATGATCTCAATGTTACATGAAATGTATAAGATACATACATTTTAAAGTTATTTAACTTTAATCATCGAGAAAAAATACTAAATTCCAGATTTTAAGTGCATATTAGTTTTTACTAGTCCCTATGCTGAACTCAGTTTTCCTTTCCAGAGGCAACTTTTGGTTTAGAGGACATATTGCCCATATATTTTCATACATGTATACACTTTTTGAGGGCTATGCTATATATTCTCTGTATGTAAAAATTTTGTAAAATTGTAAGTAGTTGACATCTTTCATTTCATTTTTCCAAGTTATCTGAATGTCATGTTAGAACTGTCTGTTTCTATTCCATGACCATGTTTGTTTGTTTGTATTTATTTATTGGGCTTTTCCCCCAATGATATGTAAGATATTCTTTATGTAACCTGCATTTTCAAATTATTGGGTTTTTTCCTATTATTATACATTCCCTCTCTCTCTCCCTCTCCCTCTCTCTCTCTCTCTCGCTCTCTCTCTCCTCTCTCTCTCTGTTTTTGAAACAGGGTTTCTCTGTGTACCCCTGGCTGTCCTGGATCTCACTCTATAGACCAAGTTAGCTTTGAATTTACAGAGATCCACTTGCCTCTGCCTCCTGAGAACTGGAATTAGAGATGTGTGCCACTATGCCCAGCCTAGACAGTCTTTTTAAGATAATTACAAATATATAGCTCATCTACTTAATACAGATATATATATATATATATATATATATATATATCCACATACATATATACTCCAGGGTTTTCCGACATAAACAATTATAATACAAATAAGTAGTTTTTTTAAAAAACAAAAATAAAAGTAGCTAGCTACCTTCTCTTGCTGCAGAAGTGACTGGCTTTGCAATTCTTTTTGTTGCAGTGTTTCATACTCTTGCCTTTCCAGAAGCAGCCTCTCTGTTAGAATCTGTATCTCCGCACTGAGACTTTCAGCCCTCTCTCTATCCTTGCTGACAAGATCGTCTGTAAAAGGAAAGCAGGAAACATCCCTCGCTCACTTCTGTTAAGGGACCCAGTTGCTGTGATAGTTCATTGCTTTGGCACACTATGCAGATAAAGCATTTTCAAAGAGAGAGGACGATTATAGTCATTACCTTATTACATTCCCTACACAGATATTTAGTTTTGAGTTTGCAGAAATTACAAATGTCACTCAGAGAAGTTATCAACTCTTTATTTTCAAAGAATGCAATATATCAAAATATATAGAAAACATTACACCGTTATAAAACTTCTTAAATATAGCACATGAATTTTTGTTAATTATATAATTATGAAAACGTGTATTTTTTATAGACAGTAACTAAGCCTTCATAGAGCAAAGTGATAGAAACAGCACAGTACCTCTTTCTGTTTCAAGCAGCTGGCATTTAACAGTCAGGTCTTCTATTTGCTTAGAAAATGTAATGTTTTCCTCAAGAGATTGCTTAAGACTTAAAATCTCACGATCCTTCTCTTTCACATCTTCTTCTAACTGGGCAATATCTAGTTTGTATTTTTCCACTTGATCAGATGCACAGCTGTATTAAAAAATATTTTGAAGAAAATTTCTCTTAAGGTACTAGAAAAACACGTTTAATAAAATAAGGTGCTTTTTTTTTTTATGTGCAAAAAACCTGATACTGATTCCAGGGCTCCCTATGTGCCAGGTACAGCTCTACCAACAAAGTTATATCCCAAACCAGCAAAGTTCATTTTATGTGTTAAATTTTCATTTCAATTATTTATTTATTCAATGTGTATGGTTGCCTACATATATGTTTGGGTACTACATGTATGCAATGCCCATAGAGGCCAGAAGAGGGCATTGGCTAAATTCCCTTGGGCACTGGAGTTACAGATGTTTGTGAGCCACCACGTGGGTACTGAGAAATGAAATGGATCTTCTGGAAGAGCAGCCAGTGCTCTTAACCGCTGAGCCATCTCTCCAGTCCAGAAGTTAACTTTTTTTTTTTTTTTTTTGCGGGGGTAGGGGGTAGGGGGTAGGTTCAGGTTTCTCTGTGTAGCCCTGGCTGTCCTGAAACACTGTAGACCAGGCTGGCCTCAAACTCAGAAATCCACTTGCCTCTGCCTTCCAAGTGTTAGGATTAAAGGTGTGCGCCACCACTGCCCGACCCACAAGTTAATTTTAAAGCTACTATTTATATTACCTAATTTCTTCTATGTATTCTAGGAGTTTTTCTGTTTCAGTTTTTTCATCGATCTTTTCTTTCTCTATTGAAACACTGAAAAAGAGAAAAAAGGAAAGAGTAAATACAGATGGTTCACTTATTTAATAGCCATGCATAGTACTTAATAGATATTAAATATTATGTCATGTGAGATAACTCTAGAGGCCAAATTATCATTTCATGTGAGTTTTTTCAGATTACCAACTTATATAGACACAGATTAGATTTTATTTACACAACTTTCTAACCATGATCTGTTGACAGAGCTATGACAAGAACCACTTTATTAATCAGAATCATGTTATTTTGCAGCTTTGCCTCCCAATCCAAAGCCCATTTTGTACCAAGAGGCTTTGTCCAGACTGTATGGTGTTCAATGACTTATGCGATTTAGGCTCTGCAAGATGATCTAGTATGAGGATGAATAAGATTTAAATAGACATTTCACAATAGAAGATATGTAAGGTCTATAAATACACATAACTATACTCAACATTAACAGGAAACTAAAGTAATAAATTATTGCTAGGTTGTATGGTTCAGGTCTATAAATCCTAGCAAGGCTGACGCAGTAGGATGGAGACCAGGAAGACTTCCTGGTCTACTTGAGACCCAGGACCTTGTTTCAAAGAGGAAGAACAAAGACAAATGACAAATTAGCATTTTACACCATTAGAAAGGGGGACTAGCCCAGCAATATCAAACACTATGATCTGTGTGCATGTGGCATGCGTAATATGTTTATGTACGCAGGGACACACAAGCATGTGTGTGCTTATGGAGGCCAGAAGCCAACATCAGGTGACCTCCTCTGTTGCATTTGACCTTATTTTCAGAGACATGGTCTGTCAATGCTTCAGAACCCTGGAACTGGCATGTGTGTGTGTGTGTGTGTGTGTGTGTGTGTGTGTGTGTGTGTGTGTAAATCCTCAAAGCAGACAGAAAAAGCAAAAACAGATGATTGTAACTACATCAATATTCTAGACAGCAAAAGAAGTGACTGGATGATGAGACCACTTACAGAATTGGAGAAAATATTTATAAAGTGTATCTCTAATAGTTTTGATACTGTGGAGGTTTGAAGAGTACGGCCCCCAGAGACTTGTGTGTTGGAATACTTGGCCCACAGGAAGTGGCACCATTAGGTGTGGCTTTGTTGGAAGAAGTGTGTCACTGTGGAGGTGAGATTTGAGGCTTTATAAGCTTTATAAGCTCAAGTTAGGCCTAGTGTGGCACACAGTCTCCTGCTGACGTAGAGCGCCCGCTCCTTCTCCAGCACCATGCCAGCCCGCACACTGCCATGCTTCCTGCCATGATGATGATGGTCTAAACCGGAAACTGTAAGCCAGCCCCAATTAAATGTTTTTCTTTATAAGAGTTAAGGTGCACTGGGCAGTGGTGGCACACACCTTTAGCCCCAGCACTTGGTAGGCAGAGACAGGCGGATTTCTGAGTTCGAGGCCAGCCTGGTCTACAGAGTGAGTTCCAGGACAGCCAGGGCTACACAGAGAAACTCTATCTCGAAACCACCCCCCCAAAAAAAAGAGTTGAGGGGCTCATGGTGTTTCTTTACATCAATGGAAACCCAAAGACAGATACTTAGCTTATTTTATATTCGGAACTTTCAAAACTTAATATTAAAAAAAAAAAAACAACCCAAAAAACAAAAAAACTCAACCCAATCAAAAAATGGGCAATAGATATAAATGGACATATTCTCAAAAATTACAAAAAACCCTAATATCATTAATGACTTAGAAAATGCAAATAAAAACAACATAAAGTATTAATCCACAAAGAATGGTAATTAAATACCAAAAAACCAGTATCAGTGCCTACAAATTTACATTTGTGCATGCATTCGAGTGTTCTCTCTCTCTCTCTCTCTCTCTCTCTCTCTCTCTCTCTCTCTCTCACACACACACACACACACACACACACACACACACACAGCATGTACATGTGCAACACTAATAAAAGAAAAAGAGACTATCAACTTCAAAGTGGGAGTCCATAGGAGGCATTAGAAGGAGAGTACCAGGGAGGGGCTGAAGAAAGGAAATAGTATAATTCT
The DNA here is from genome assembly GCA_019843815.1 of Montemys delectorum. Classification (NCBI taxonomy): domain Eukaryota; kingdom Metazoa; phylum Chordata; class Mammalia; order Rodentia; family Muridae; genus Montemys; species Montemys delectorum. The sequence continues at coordinate 26,503 of JADRCD010190336.1, forward strand.
ATTTCAATTAAAAATATACTTTAAAAAAGGACTGATCATTATAAAAGGGCTAGGGTTGCAGAGCTAGCTCAGTGGTTAAGAGCACATGCTACTCTTCCTGATGACCCAGGTTCAGTTCCTAGCAGCCCACGATGGCTAATAGCATCTGTAGTTCCAGTCACAGAAAGTTTCTTTCTGGATTCTGTGGAAACTGTCCACAAATGGTGCACAGATACACTTGCAAGCAACCCCCTTCCCATCACTGTACCAAAAAGGGTGTATGTGTGTGTGTGTAAATTGATTTTGGATTCTGGAGAGATTGCTTAGCAGCTAAGAGTTCTCATTGCTCTTGCAAAGGATCTCAATTCCCAGAATCACATGGGGACGACAACTATCTATTACTACAGTTCCAGGGGAGCCAATGTTCTCTTCTGACCCCCATGGGCACGCATGCATACAGTGCAAATACGTACATACAGGCAAAATACTCACAAACAGATAAATAAAATAACTGAAGTTAACAAGTGCTCGTAAGCATGTGGAAGAAAAGGAACCTTTGTATACTTGTGATAGGAGAGTTACTTGACATAGTTATGGAAGACAGAATGTAGATTTTTTTTTTTAATAAAAAAAAAAACATGAAAAATAAACTACCATAAGATTAAGAATTTCATTTGTGGGTATACAGGCAAAGAAAACAAAATCATTATACAGAAGTAATGGCTAGTCTCATGTTAACCTCACACTATACACAAGAGCCATGTAATAGAAGCCATGGACATCTATTCGAGAGTAGAGGAGATAAGGAAAATGTATCAATGACACAGAATGAAACAGTATTTAAGCATCTATAAAAAGAGTGCAATTTGAGGCATCATGGATGGAACTAGAGCTCATGATGTCAAATGAAATAGGAGAGGCACAGAAACACAAATACCATATCATCGCACAAAATTGTGAAAATAAAAAAGCGATTATCCTAGACCACTGTTGCTGAAGCTGGGAAAGGAGGGGAAGGTCAGCATGGGGATGGTTGGTCATGGGCATGTATGGTCAATGAGTTCTAATACAGACAGGAGCAGGAAGTTGGTGTGCTACAGTAAGGTGAGGACAGACTGTGTAACTCAAAAAGCTAGGCTGTTTTCACTATAAAGAAATGAGGACATTCATACATTTGATTTCCTCATTTAAAATAAATATATATATGTACATTGAAACATGAGAAAGAACGCTGTTAATCTGTACAGTCTGAGAGAACAGTTAAATGCAGGAAAAAGATTAAGCCACTGTCACAGTCAACAACCTTCTTCTTTGTACCACTTACAGTTTTCCCTCCAGCTGGACTATTTTTCCCTTAGATTCAGCGAGGTCCTTCTGAGTGGCCTGCAGCTTCAGCTCCATGCCTTCCTGTTTTGCCATCACACTCTGCACAACAGAGATAACTATCTTAGGAAATGAAGAGATTCTTAGGTTCCCAGCGTCAACAGACAAGATAAACCCCAAAGGAAGCACTCACCCTCATCCTTGTCTCTCTCTTGTTTCTGAGCTTCATCAATTCCAGGCTTAGAGTTCTTATATTCTTTTGGTGACCATCTTCAGAAAACTACAATAAACATAAGAACTCAGATATCTATTTTGCCATATCATATATATAATTATTTAAGGCTAGGTGTGGTATCACATATTTGTAATCTCAATGCTTGAGAGATAGAGGCAAGGATGGTCAAGAGCTCAAGATCAGCTTGGACTCCATAAGACCTTGTCTCAAACAAAAACAAAAACAAAAACAAAAACAAAAAACAAACAAACAAAAACCCAAGAAAAAGAATTACTTAAATAGTGATTAAGGGAGCTGGGCGGTGTTTGTGCTCCCCTTTAATCCCAACATGCAGGAGGCAGAGTCAGGTGGATCTCTGAGTTTGAGGCCAGTTTGGTTTACAGAGTAAATTCTAGGCCAGCCAGAGCTACAGAGAAACCCTGTCTGGAGCAAACAAGCAAACAAATGACTGACTACTGTGCCTGTTTGCTATTTGCTGCGTGGCAGAGAGAAGAGCCTGGAGCACAGCAAGCACTGACTGCACCAGCACTGTCTCTCCTTTCTTCTTTGCTTTTCTGGTTTATTTCTGAAACAGTCTAAGGGGTCACTCACTGCTATATGCTACAAGGCCTTTGTAAGGTCTAAGACAAACCTCACAAAGACTTGTGGAACTATGTTTGCTAACTAGTCTCAGCTAGCCGGGACATCTAAAGTATGCAGAAGTGGTGCCTAGTCAGGGCCTTCTAGGTCAGAATGCCCCTTGGGCTCTAATACACTTTTCACTGTCTACATAATGAGCATGTACTCCCTACATCAAAGCCTATCATAGGCCCTGAATAATGATGAATTCAACCAAACCCTGACTTGTCTCTTCCCTCTATTTCTACCATTGGTTAGTGGAAGCATATTATATTTAGGATCTATTAGGACATTACTTACATATAAACACAATTTATTATTGAGCACACTCACTCCATTAACTATTTCCAACTGCATTCCCCCCAAACCCTTAGAAGAGTAGGTGTAGTTTTTTTGAGACATGTTGCCTTGTAGTGTAGGCTGGCCTCAAACCCTTCTGCCTCAGCTCCTGAGCGCGGTGTTATTCCTATATGACATTGTCTTTTTCAGATGAGGATTTTTAAAAAAAGAGACTTCAAAATGTAAATTCTGTAATACTCTTTGATGGTCATATTTTCTGGGGTGCGGCAGGGGTGAGAAAATTATCAGGCATCGAAACAAACAGCTGCCTTTTGTTTAACCTATGCCAAGCCCCTGTTAATTAAAAGGTAAGACTCTCCTAAAGAATAGTTAATTTAACCGTCACAGCCAGACTAATGGTTTGCCATCATCTACTACATTCTCTTCAGAACCGCTACATCTTCTTTGAAATGGATCAGGACTCAGCTCTGCAGACTATCTCTCTGGTTTGTGTGATCAGGACCAGTGAAAGCAGGAACTCTTCTACTTACAGTGTGAGTGAATAAACAGACTCAGTGGCACTTGCCAGCTTCCCCAGCCTAACCTGCCAAGCACCTGAGTGTGAAGGTGCTTATCAGCCGCTCAACTTTGATGTTATCACGCAGTTCAAGTACCTTAGACTTCAGAAGCTCGTTGGCTCTGGTTAGTTCAGTAAGCCGTTTTTCCAGTGAAGCATTACTCGCAGAGAGAGATGTTTTCTCTCTGACTGCTGCATTTAGCTTTGCTTCTGTCTTCTCCAACTCAGATTCCATGTCCTGGATCCGTTTGTCCTGAGTCCCTCGCTCTTGCAAAAGAACACGAATCTGGAAGAAAACGAGAAGATAAACACTTGATTGCTCCTAGTGGTACCAGAAGCCTCAAAACTAGCAAACTTACATTTTGATATGGTGTTCAGATATTCTTGTTTTACGTGCTACTTGAACTATCTATTTCCCTTACGACACATTTTAAAGGTATGCCTTATAAATGCAGGATTAGCATGTGAGAGGCAGAAGCAGGTGGATGTCTGTGATTTTTCAGGCCAGGCTGGTCTACCAGGCCATTTGGAGCTACATACCCAGAACCTATCTCAAACATACACACAGACCCAGTCACAGTCACATACACAGAAATTCATACATACTGTCACACACAAACACCACCAACAAAATACAATGACTTTTAATTGCCATAAACTTACAAGTGTAAGATAGCTCTATTTAACCACTTAAAACTTATAACAATTCTCGTTTTCACCAGTCGTAATTACACAAATTATAGCTTGAAGTCCTAAATATTTCAAGAAAACAGGCCTCAGGAGAATTTACTAGGCAGCCATGAGGCATCAGTTTTGTTGTTCCTACTAGTTAAACAAACAACAGCAAAACAAAGACAGTAACATTTGTCAGTAGTAAACAAGGGCTTGCTGCTGAAACCTGATATTAGGTGTCTAGAGCTCCAGGCCCCACATAAATGCCGCTAAGGTGCTGTGGCCCACTTCTAATCCCAGTGCTTTGGATGGAAACACATCTCTGGAGCAAGCTAGCTGGGCAGACAAGCTGAAATGATGAGCTCGGCTTCTGAGAAATTCTACCTCAATATTTGAAGGTAAAGAGCAACCTATGAAGACCCTGGGTTCCACATCCATACACATGTGAATACACTTACATACAAGTATGCATACCATACATTCATGGAACAAGTCTGGATAAAAGCTTGCCAACCTAAAATCTGATGCAAATAATCAGTCGTAATCTCAGCAGTGCCATAAGCAATGTCACTAAGCCAATCACTATACGTGTAAGCATCAACACAACAGTCTCACTGGCATGGCGCCTCAATAAAGACTGTCTCTATTAAAGCAAATGAGAGACCAGTGCCTAAGCCAAGGAACCATTTCCTAAAGGCTCTGATATGAAATTGCTAGAATCTTAGCCTGCAAGTCTATATAATTCTCTTTCCACTATACGGCATTTATTTTTCTGTAAGTATGGCTTACCTCTTTTTCTAATCTCTTCACATCTTTATCATTCTTTTGAGACTCCCTCTGTTTAAAAGTCAAAGAACAATTATGAATTTACATGCCACAAACATCACAGCTCAATCTGATATTTAATTATTTATCTTTGGTTCTCTTCCAAATTAAAAAAGCATTCACATGTATGTGTGTTTTGTTTGCTTATATGACTGTGGAGCATGTGTGTGCATGGTACCTGCAGAGGCCAGAAAGGGCAGTTGAATTGCACTTCTAACTGTGGTGAACTGCCAAGTGAATGCTGGGAACTGAACCTAGGTCCCCTGAAAGAGTAGCCACCAGGCCATTTCTCTAGCCCCTAATTTTTAGTCTTTTGAGACATCTCACTATGTAATATACACTAACCATGAAGTCGCAATCCAACTTTCAAGGGATGGAATTGAAACTGCACACTAACACAACTTTGTGTCTATTTAAAACACTGTAGAAGGTTGTGAAATATTTTATAAATGATTTTTATGAGACATAAAATGTGGCTTTTTTGGTTTTTTGGTTTTGTTTTTGAGACAGGGTTTCTCTGTGTAGCCCTGGCTGTCCTGGCATTCTGTAGACCAGGTTGGCCTTGAATTCATAGAGATCCGCCTGCCTGTGCCTCCCAAGTGCTGGGATCAAAGGTGTGTGTCACTACTTCCTAGCTAAAATGGTCTTAAAACCTGGAAATATTTTAGTTTTCAAAATTTTAGCCCATTAGAAAAATAGCTTTTCCTTTACAATATATGTAGAGTTCTGTGACTAAAACTTCACTTTCCATTTTAACACTAGATAGCAGCATATTTTGAATAATTATGCCACCTAACAAAAAAATCTTTTAAAGAAAAGTTGAGAGAAAGGCCCAACTTTATTCACTTTAAAATTGATGGCATTTTTCTACTAGAAAAGATCTATCATTTAGTAAATACATGCATATTCATGTATATATATGTATGCGTGTGTGTGCGTGTGTGTGTGTGTGTGTGTGTGTGTGTGTATATATATATATATATGAGTCCGTGAATTGTATAATTAATTTAAAAATTTAGAATTGTTTCACCAAAAAATTCAAGTCATGCCATTCATAACCATTCCACAAAAATACTTTACATGTCTGCTAACAAAAATATAACATAAGCATACATACTTCAATTTTTCTAATAATATTAGTATAAACTTGAGAGTATAAAAACTAAATTGAGTTATCTTACTTGCATTCTTATTTCATACTTATAACCCATGTCAAATTAAATGTATTTTCTTGGGGAGGTGATGGGGGTTCAAGCCAGGTTTTCTCTGTATAGCCGTGGCTGTTCTCGAACTCACTCTATCAACCAGGCTGGCCTGGACCTTAGAGATCCACCTGCCTCTGCCTCCCTAGAGCCTGAGATTAAAGTCATGCGCCACTACTGCCTGGTTTAAATCCAAAAATTCTGTCAGACATATTTATGTACATTTTGTAAAAAAAGTACGGTTACAGTTTTTCTAAAAAAATTAGAAATTTTCTAAACACAGGATTGCTTCTGGTGGTAAATCAGTTACCTGCCATGATTAAGGTTTGCAGTTGATTCCCAGTACAACATACAAAAAAAGTGGGAGAACCAAAAACTTAAGTTCCTAGAACAGGAGAGATGGCTCAGCAGTTAAAAATACTTAGTGTTTTTCTAGAGGACCCCAGTTTGGTTCTTAGCATCTATGTTGGGTGGCTCATGGCTATCTGCTACGTCCGCTCCATGTCTCGGGGTGTCCTGGGCACTGCGTGCATGCACAGACAGATGCTCACACACTGTCTTAGGGTTACTTTTGCTGTGAGGAAACACCATGACTAGAAGCAATCTCGGGAGGAAAGGGTTTATTTTCCCTGCTATCAGTCCATCACTGAAGAAAATCAGGGTAGGTACTCAAACAAGGTAGGAACTTGGAGGCAGGAGCTGATGAGGGGAGCTGCTTACTGGCTTGCTCCTCATGGCATACTTAGCGTGCTGTCTTATAGCACCCAGGCGCAGTAGCCCTGGGATGGCCCACAATGGACTAAGCTCCCTCACAATACATCACTAATTAAGAGAACGCTCTTGAGCTTCCTAAAGGTCCATTTAATGGAAGTTGCCTCTTCTCAGATGACTCTAGACTGCGCCAAGCCACAGAACCACGAGTCAGCACTAGCCACAAATACTCAGCCATTCACACTAGTTGCTTCCACAGTGGATGGCACAGTTCTATATTACAGAATAAGAGAGACCTTAGTAATTGTCAAATACATCAACAGTATACTGGTTGCAAGATAATATCTGTTAATCTCTACAACTCCTAACAAAGTGACATTCTTGGATAAACAACATTGTACAGCCCATAGGAGTTGTTTTGTTCTTTTTCTTTTTAAACTTTCTGGGAAAGGGTCTCATACAACCCAGGCTAGTCTTGAGGTCTCTATGTAGTTAAGACTGAGCTTGATGTCTACAACGCCAAATCTTCCTGACTCTGCTACTCAAGTGCTAGCATTAAAGGCTCACACAACCACCACCAGCTCTATTATGAAGAATTCCAGCTACTGTTCAATAGTTGGAGTAACAACCTTTTAGTCACTGATATTTTTCTCTCTTTTTCCCACTCATACTTATCCTTCCCCACCAAAAAAACAAAACAAAACAACAAAAAAATCCCAAACCAGACAAGTTAACAATAAGCAAACAAACAAAGCCACAAAACTCCGATGGTGATAACAAAGCAAAGTGCGACATGTTAGCAAAGGCGACTATGAGATTTCGCTCTGTAAAGAAATGTCTTTGTAATTGTAAACCAGGAGCACATTAAAAGAGATTTGCTAATAACCTAGGCAGAATGAAAAACCTGCTACAGTTCTAATGAGACTCATTTCATTAACTATATTTCATTCATTTTATTAATTAGTGATAGATTTTCTAAGTACGGTTCCAGGTCCTGGGACCTGAAGCCATGTCTTCTGAGGAGCAATGAGTGCTCTTATTGCTCTCAAGCCCCATCTTACCTATAAACTTGATTTACACACTTAGCTATTTTAATCAAACACAGTATCTTGTAGGTATGTAGTCAGGGACATAAAGAATACACTAATTGTCTTACAGATGTTTCTCACCTTTGACACCAACGTCTTTACTTTTTTAGCTGAAGCAAGCAAGGTCGTATCTTTGTCAATGTTAAGATTTTGTTGGGATTCTGGAAAAAAAAAAAAATCAACATGGTCACCATTGATGTTTACATGTTTTAACCAAATATAATAAAATTTCCAAACTTCTCACTGCAGATAGCAATTAACTATGTGGTACACTTTCCTTTGTATTGTATAATTCAAATAATGACTAAATAATGACTTGCACAATTATTTATTATAGACCTAAAACCTTCCCGATATTCTTTATTTTCAAAAGAAAAAACTAGTTTTTAAAATAAATTCACTCGTGTGTGTGTGTGTGTGTGTGTGTGTGTGTGTGTGTGTAGGGTTGTATACTCGAGGACTGGTAACCCAACTCAGGTCCTCTGTGAGAACAGTATGGGTTCTTAACTCCTGAGCTAGTTCTCCAACACCTTGATAGTCCCACCACTCTGATACAAAGGATAAGCAAATTATTAAAAGGAAAACTACCTGTAAATATCTTGCTCAATTTCTCTCATTATATACTGTGTAACTGAAAATAGCATTATGTATTCAGTTCTTTCTTAAACCTACCTAATAAGGATATTAAGATATACTTCTGACCACGAAACTCTACAAGTGCAAAAGCATTTTAAAATTTCAATAGTATTGCTTATGTGGGGTTATAAGGCCTTTTGGCCAGTGTGTAAGGACTCATTACCTCTTTGGTTTTTAAATCTTTGTGATTTCTGAAAAGACACTGGTCCTTTAGTTGCTTCTGAAGTTTTAACATCATAAGCACCTGGAGACGGAGCACAACCTACAGAAAAAACAAAATAGCAATGTTTTACTTAATACTACTTATTTTATTACTACTATTAGCAATATTAGCAATACCTATAGTAAGAATTCATGATCTTAAGTTAAACTAGTGGTTTTCAATCTTCCAGCTGCAAGCCTTTAATACAATTCCTCATATTGTAGTGATTCCCAAGCATAAATTGATTTTCATTGCAACTTCATAAGTGTAATTTTGTTACTGTCATGAATTGTAATATAAATATCCAAATAATATGTGAGCCTATGAAAGGGTCCTGTGATCCCAAAGGGGTAGAGACTCCGAGGTTGAGGACCACTAACAGGAAGAGGAAATCTAAGTTGAGGAACTGCTTTAACCAGATGGGACTGTGGGTAGGCCACCCTGGGCAGGTGGTCCTGGGTTGTATAGCAAGCAAGCCAGTAAGCAGAACTCCCTCTGTGCTTCATTCAGTCCCTGCCTTGTTTTCCTTTGAGAATAAACTGTAACCTACAAACCAAAAAAAGCCTTCTACTCTGCCCCACACTCTTGAGTTTCTTTCCAGTCACTGTCAACGATTCAATAAGTTACTCCAGAAAACTTATATTTCCCTAGATATACTGATATACTATGATGCTTTACTTAATATTCTTTCTTCCTTGGTCTTGATCTCTCCCCGCAGAAATCCACTATATACTCATCCAGAGCTCTCTGTATACTGTAGGCTTGCCTTGACCACATGATCCCCTCCCTCTGGCTTCCAGGATGCTTAGATCACCTGTAGCACGAAGCCCAGCTTCAATGCACTTTCCTTTATCCAGCACTTTGTCCCTTTGAAGGTATGGGCCAGCTGATAAGTACAGGATACTAGCATTCAACGTGCTTCAAAAGTTTCCTTTTGTTCCTAGCTGCGTGCCATATCAGAAGTAGTACGACTCAGGCTTTTCCACAGAAGTATCTCTTAGAAGCAGAGAGCAAAGAATAAGCCTGCTTTCTACATTCAGAGCGCAGTAAAAGCCAGCTCGTGTCAGAGACACACAACTGTCTCCCATTTCACAGAAGCTAAAGGAAAGCAGCAGATGGGAGAATACAGTTTTGGACCTCGAATGCTGTCATATGTTTATAAAGCAAGTACAAGAAACTCTCAGCCTTCTATAAATAAAGTTCATGGCTCTCTTATGTATGTAGGCCTAGCCTTGAGCATTGAAAATCTGCCAACTGACAACACAGCCGCAGCTAAGGACTGCAGACAACTATGTTGGAAGGGACTTTTAAATGTGTTCATTTCATCTCCTTGGTGGCACATGAGTCTCACATGTGTTTGAGTCTCTCAGACACAAAAATTTCTTCATTCAAAATAATAAAATCAGCTAATACAGTAATGGGCTATACAAGGTTTGTATTACATCAAATACACCTGCAAACTTCCAGACTTTTGCATTTTCTAGCCAGCCATTTAGAATTTATAGTCTACTTTCAATTTTGTTCAGCCAATTCTCATTTACCTTCCAGATCTCAATGTGGACATTACTTCTAGCTTTTGCAGAATACCCAAAAAAAATCATGCTAGAAAATTCTCATAGCACCATCTACCGTTCCTAACAACAACTTATACTTTCATAAGGATTTTTTTTACTTTTTTGTTTTCTCAAGACAGGGTTTCTCTGCATAGCCCTAGCTGTTCTGGAACTCACTCTGTAGACCAGGCTGGCCTTGAACTCAGAAATCCGCCTGCCTCTGCCTCCCAAGCCTCCCAAGTGTTGGGATTAAAGGTGTGCGCCACCATCGCCCGGCTCATAAGGATTTATTAACTCTATCTCTAGATTAGACAAAACTACTTGCAATTTGGGAGTAGTTTCTAGTGTGTTATATTGAGCAGTATAGAAAAAAAATCTTGTTTGGGATGTGAGAATGGACTGGGTTTGTAATTAGCCACATGAGGACTCAAAATCAGCTGTGTCTCACAAGCTACAGAAAATGCTGTGTCAGACACTTGGCAGACATATGGAGAACATATCAAATAAAAACAAGCATTAGATTCCCTCCTTTATGCTAGGATGCTTTGTTTCTTTGAGGTAGAAAAAGCTGCCATCAGCCGGGCAGTGGTGGCGCACACCTTTAATCCCAGAACTTTGGAGGCAGAGGCAGGCAGATTTCTAAGTTCTGGGCCAGCCTGGATTACAGAGTGAGTTTCCAGGACAGAAACCCTGTCTCGAAAAAACAAAACAAAACCAAAACAAAACAAAACAAAACAGAAATCACGGATACGGATATAGACTATTAACCAGTACATGCTACAGAGGATATAAAATGGCCTTTCATGTTTGGCTCTATCACTTACTTGCTGGCTGTACCATACAGCCAGAAACTCCCTCAATGTTCTCATTTGTAAAGAGTACAACTTTGGTACTTTTCTCGTCTGGCTGTTCAAAGGAATAGCTTACATACCTTACAACAGTACAGCTGCACATTAGCATCTATCACCTCATACTCAAGGCTCTAGTCATTTGTGCATATTTAGGAGCATAGGATATACCCACGGGAGCCTGGGTTCCCACTCTATTTCTGACAATTTAGTTTCATAACATTGGGTGGATTTCAGTCTCATTTATCGCTTACTTACAACATGTTATTAATTTGTTGTAGGTGTGGGTCACTGACAGTCTTCCTATGTAGCGCAGGCCACTGGGTGTAAAAACATCTATTTTTTTTACAGGTGAAAACATTAAAAATTATTTTATTCTGTCCAAAACCTTCCACCATCTACACTCAGTTTACGCTGCCATCTACACACCAAGTTCCAGTATTTTATCGTTAAAATGCTGAACATTACTTAAGAATTGTTTCGTGAGTAGAAAAGAATCCTTGGGCAGCTGTTATTACTGAAACGATTTCTCAGTCTTCATATTTTCACATCTGAATGTAATGTCAATAAAGTTCTAAGGAGAGTAACTTCTTTTTAAAAATAAACAGTACGTAGTGCCTGCCAACTCCTAAAACCCTTCAACCAGCTGTAGTTTCTCCACGCTGTCGATGGCTTATTTTACAGTTTTACGCTTGAAGGCTCTCTGTGTACGGGGAGGACTCCACTTCACTTAGAGCCGCATCTCTACCATCCTACACTGCGCTTGCCAAGTGTTTACTGCGTCAATTTGGAGAAAAACAAACACCGCCCCAGCCCTAATCTAGCTTCCGGGTGACTGGGGAACTAGGGCGCATCCCCTTCCCACCCTATCCCCGCACCCGTACGCACCCGAAGGGTCATTGAATCTTTTCAGGGGCGCCTTAGGAAAGGACATCCTGACGTCCGAGTCCAGATCCAACAGAAACCAAACGCCCCAGCAAACTGTCAGCTCGTCTGAATTCAAATTTACCCCAACTATCCCCCGTCAGCCAATCAGAAAACCTAAACCTATCTGGCCAATCCTGCCTGGGCCAAAGAGCATGCGCACCAGATTTCTACCGCCGCCCAATCGGAAGGTTTGTAAGTTTAAGCTGATGACCAATAAGAGACTGATCCTGCTCGCCGTGGCAGACAGCTCTATCCAATCACGTCTGGTTTTACTCAGTTTTACTGGGTAGCACAGTTCGCGCAAGCGCAATTCACAGGCCCGTGGACGCGTTGGAATTTTGGCGTCACACAGGTTTAAAGATCTCAGGCACTGTTCTTTGTTCCAATGTCAGTGTTCTTGGGATGTCAACATCTCTAGGCTTCGGTCTCTTTCACCAGGTCTTGCGAGTGTCTTAAATGGGCTCTGAAAGGGAAAAATTTGCACACTCGGACACGCCAGTTTGGACTCTTGCGCATGTGCAGTGACCCCAAGGCGCCGAGGGCAAACCCTGAATCTAGTCCTGCCGGTGTAGTGCTCTCTTGGAGCGGTGTCCCTGCTTGGCATCTTCAGAATGTCTGCACCGTTTGAGGAGCGCAGCGGGGTGGTTCCTTGCGGGACTCCGTGGGGACAGTGGTACCAGACCCTGGAGGAGGTGTTCATTGAAGTCCAGGTGCCCCCGGGCACTCGCGCGCAGGACATCCAGTGCGGCCTGCAGAGTCGGCACGTGGCTCTGGCCGTGGGTGGCCGCGAGATCCTCAAGGTAGCAAGCCAGGGCTTGTCCCGAGTTCCTTCTTCTGGCCTCCCCGCACCCCGAGCCCTAAAATTCACGGTGTCAGAGGGATGACTGCTGGGTGTGGCAAGGTTAGTTACTGGCTGGTAGAAAGAAAGTGGTAAATTGTTTTGGCGAGGGGTCTCAACGGAGCACTCTACCCACAGAGCAGATCTTGCGCGGGTAAAACTGCATAGGTTTTGTTTTCCACTTTATTTCTAAAATAGATTTGGGGCGCTTTTATTTCCTCTGGAGTTCCTGCTGACAGAAGTCATGTAGGTCAAAAGAACAAATACGCATCTTCTAGGCACTGATGTGAGTCCCAGAGACAAAAGGATTCTGAACTCTATTCATGATGTGTAGGCAGTTACAAGCAAGGCTAGGATAATGGGATGAGCATTCACAGATGTCAGATTAGTTTTCTAAATAACAGGTTTCTTGCATGTTGATCTTCAAGATAATGAAAAGATGTGTGAAGTTATTTGATTTCACCAATTATTTAATTTGGTCACACTTCTCCCTTTTTGGTTAAGAATTTACTAAGACTCACATAACAATTAGACTATATTTTACACCTAGCTTAGATGCCCGTTGGATGGCTATGTAGTGTAGTGGTGAACAGAGATATGATACTGTGTTTAGTAACCTTGGGCAGGAGAAGAAGAATTAGTCACAGCTAATTTGACCTCAATTCTGCAATATGTGATTATATTCTTTTTTTTTTTTTTTTTTTTTTTTTTTTTGGTTTCGAGACAGGGTTTCTCTGTGTAGTTCTGGCTGTCCTGGAACAGCTCTGTAGACCAGGCTCAGAAATCTGCCTCCCAAGTGCTGGGATTAAAGGTGTGCGCCGCCACTGCCTGGCCAATTATATTCTTTTTAAAAAACTAGTTTTTCCTAAAAAAACAAAAAACAAAACAAAAAAAAACCCTCTTTTCTCAAAAGAGATTGAATGAGTTTTAAATAGCATTGACTTTAAAAGATAGCATTTTTAAGGCAGTTGTTGTGGCACACGCTTTTAATCCCAGCATTTGGGAACTATAGGTGGATCTCTTCCAATTAGGCCAGCCAGACCTACTGAGCCAGTTCCATGACCACATAGGGCAGTGGTTCTCAACCTTTCTAATGCTGCGATCCTTTACTAACAGTCCCCATGTTATGGTGACCCTCAGCTATAACATTTGTTTCCTTGATACTTCATAACTATAATTTTGCAGTTATGAATCTGTAATTAAATACCTGGTATGCAGGATATCTGTTATGTGACCTCCAAAGAGGTTGAGACGTATAGGTTGAGAACTGACAGAGACCCTGCTTCAAGAAAAACAAAAAATCATCATCAGGGTGGTGGCTATAAACACCTTTAATCCCAGCACTCAGGAGGCAGAGACAGGATTTCTGTGAGTTTGAGGCTCTTGGACTACAGAGCAAGTTCCAAGACCACCAGGGCTATACAGAGACTTCCCCCCCCCCCCCAACAACAACAACAAATCAAACAAACAAAAGAAAGAAGGAAAACAAAAAAATAGAACATTTTTTTCTAGTTTCAGTAGGAGTCCCTGTCTTGTTCAAATGAATTGGTAAAGCATTTTGTATGTTAATTTCACATTCTATCATAAGGAGCGGTGGTATGTCTTCTGTTTTGTATAGTGGTCTGTGTTTTTTTTTTTCCTATGGTAAAGTTGTCAGATTTGTGCACTGGACTCCCTTCCATTCATTAGGAGGAAGTTCAAAGTTGAGCACCTACAAATAGGGAAACTTGGCCTAAGATGTTCCTTAGCCTGAAATCTTAGTGAGAATTGATAAAACTTAATGAAATCCTGTAATTTTTATTACCTTATATTGATTTTCCAGGGGAAGTTGTTTGATTCTACAATTGCCGATGAAGGAACATGGACTTTGGGTAAGAATAATCTATTATGATTCATACACTCTTAAAAATTGGATCATGGTATCATTTCCCCTTTAAAATTAAGTCTTGTCTTTATAGCTATGAAAGGTGGAGAAAAGTGTTGGGAACAGTTGTCTATCAAAATTACCCACTAGCCTTTGGAAAATACAATGTTTACTGATGAGCTGTAATTTCTTTATAACTTCTCTCTTATTTTTATCTTAGAGGATAGAAAAATGGTCCGCATTGTCCTGACAAAAACCAAAAGAGATGCCGCAAACTGTTGGACTTCTCTTCTAGAATCTGAATATGCAGCTGACCCCTGGGTGCAAGACCAAATGCAGAGAAAACTTACATTAGAGCGATTCCAGAAAGAAGTAAGTCAGACTCAGGAATGAGTAGGTACAGTTAGACCATCCAAACACACAAATGGTACACACAGTTGTAAAAAGCCTTTTGGGTGAATTTTAAAGTGAATGGTTAGAAAATTGCCTATTACATAGGTTTCAAATTTCACAGATGTATGCATTTCTGTAAGACAGATTGCTGATTGCACATCAGTAATTCATGAATAATAAACCTAAAGAACTGGACCACTGTAGGTACATAGTATAAAAGGGAGGCATCCCTTAATTGGATTCCCCACTCTTGCCTCTGCTTCGTTCTCCTTGATCAGCCTCTTTAGTGGTAATTTCCACTGGCATCATGCTCACTTCCAAGTCTATGTCTGACCTGGACTTCTCAGTTACTTATTGCACGTACTCATTGTTCTGTCCATCAGACAGTACTTGTCCAAGGTAAGCAAACTCATTTCACGCCCACATCTATTCTACTTTTTATTTTACTTAATGGAAACTAGTTGTTCATGATTAAGAGTTGGGAGGAGGTGGTTGGAGAAGGCCCAGTAGCTATGGCACTTGCCATGTAAGCATAAGAACCAGAGGCCTACTAGAGGATCCCCAGAAACCATGCAAAAGCCGGGCAGGTGTGGTGGCTGCGGTAGATCCCAGCACTCTTGAGGCAGAGAAAAAGGATCTCCCGGGCAAGCTGGCTGTCTGAACTATCTAGAACTTGGCAGCTTGAGGTTTATTGAGAGACCCTCCCTCAATAAAGGAAGCAGGGAGAGCAAGTGAAGAAGACACCCGATGCCTTCCTTAGTCCTCCCTGCCTGCCTGCACACCTCCAGGCAACTCTTACACTCCCATTCGCACTGTCCCATCTGCTAGCACTCGGCTCTGCATTACTTGAGTAAGGTGCTAACTCACCTCCTGGACTCTTATCGAAGCAGTCCTCAGACAGTAGCAGTAGAAGAAGTCTTGCTAGGGCAAGTCAGATCAATGCGTTGTTCTTCTCAGCGTTCTCCAGGTTCTTCCTTCTCTTCGTGGGATCATTGATAGTTACTGTCTTACCCTATCCTTCCTTTGTTTTTCTGAGATTGTCTCGCTGTGTATGTAGCAGGCTGGCCTTCAATTTAAAGAGTTCTGCCTCCCCAGTACTGGGATTAAAGGTGTATACCAGCATGCTTGGCTCTCTGCTGATTCTGACCACAGTGTTCTGTAGCTTTCAGCTCACTGCTCAGTAAAACAGTTTGACTATCCCATTAAACTCTATAGTTTTCTCTCCTGGTTATTTCTCCTGCTGCTATACTTCCTGTTCATCTTTTTGTATAGCACTTACAAGCTTTAACGCTAAGTCAGGTTGGCAAAATGTGGCCTGGGGAATTGAGCCTACTGCATGTCCCTGCAGGGTTTACTGAGACACGGCTGTGTTTACTCCTCTGGATGGTATCTTCCACATCCCAAGTTCTTGTAATTGATAGGTCTTGTAGCCTGCAAAGCCTAATGTGATTACTACCTGACTCTTGGACAAGTGAGACTCCCTAAGCTCTGTGCTTGGTATTTATGGTTTCTTACTTGTGTTTCTCTGCTACAAGGTGAGCTCCTCTACAACAGCTTATTTGCTAAGTTTTGAAATCCACATTTGTTTAAATGGTATTTTCCAAATAGTAGTTCAAAACAGGCCCATTAACAACAAATGAAATTTCCCCTTGAGTGAGTACTTCACAATACGTAATATGTATCAATATGCTAGTATAAATAGAGCATGGCATATAGTAAGCTTCAAAACCTTGATGACCATTAGCTGAGCTTGGTGATATTGACCTTTATTTCCAGCTACTTGGGAGGATGAGGCAAGAGAACCTCTAGTTCAAGGTTAGCCTGGGTGACATAGCTACACTATGTCTCAGAAGAACTAAAAATTAAATTTAAAATGAAAAAACTCAGCATACAGTACTTACTTAGTTTGCAAGAGGACCCGTGTTCAATCCATTATATGCCCTCCAGGAAAAAAAAAGTTTTTAAAATGTTTATACAAATAAACAGATCTTATTGTTTGTGAAATGGAAAGGTATGTTTCATTATACAGTTATTGCCGTGCACGCACAGATGTACGAGTATCACTCTCCTGTTTACAGAGCTGAAAACTGAAGGGGCCGCCTTGTTGTAGTTTTACTCTAGGTGGCTTAGGTGTTTAGGTGCTGTACTGTGCATGGCAGTGACTAAGCAAGTACTGTACGCTGAGAATTTTCATTTAGTTTGATATTGTTTCTTATTTTTTTATTTTTTTGTTTTTGTTTTTTGTTTTTTGTCAATTATAAATTCAACTTATCCTTGTAAGTTTTAATATTTTATGTCTTTCAGAATCCTGGTTTTGACTTTAGTGGAGCAGAAATCTCAGGGAACTACACAAAGGGTGGACCAGATTTCTCAAACCTTGAGAAATGACTGCTATTGCTTAGTTTTTCTCTGTCTTGTGGATCCCGGCAGGTGCTGGCAACTTAATGCAGTTGATGATGTGAAGGACGGAACATCCGATGTCTACAGTTAAAAGATTGTAGAGTTTATTTCAATATGGTTGTAAAAGGTTACATTCAGATATGGCTTGCATAGGAGATATAGCAGCTTTCCTGTGGATAGATGGTAACTTTTATTGCTCTGCATTAAGTTTTATATGCTACACTTTCCTAATTTCATATTTAATTGTATTTTTAATACAAAAACATTGGAGTACAAATCTTATGAAATGAAAAGGTGCCTTCATGGAAAAATATTTTTTGTGTGTGTGTGATGCAAAAATAATGTTGAGTAAATTTCTGAGTAAGAATTGTCTACCCTTTGTCTACATATGCTCATCTGTTCATAAGAAGGACAGACCTGGAAAATGTTTAAGGAAGGAAAAAAGTACACTGAAGCACTTTAGATAACTTGAGTTAATGAAAAATTCTAACTGGTTTGGTGCTGCCTAAGTGATTATGTCAAGAACCTGAAAAATGATCAAACCTTAACAACGGAAGAGTTAATTGCCTCTTACTGTCAGAAAACAATTTAGGCCCTGAGTATAAGTCACTGGCTTCATTTAGTTTTAATGATTCAGACAAGGTAGTCTAGAAAAAAATTCTTTCATCTTCTTTGTGTTTTTTAATTCCTAAAAAAACAAAAAAACATGTAAAAAGCTTACAAGTAAAATATTAACAGATTGAAAATCTTACACTTTTTCTAATAAATTGACATGTTGTCACCTCAATATTTTACTTTTTCTTTTCTTCAAAAAAGTATGTCCTCTCAACAATGCAACCATTAAAGTTAGAAAATCACCATGGACATGGTCCACTGTGTAGGCCTTAGACCTATGCCGTCTATGCTGAGCTAATACCTACAGTATAAGGAAGTCCTGTATTCAGGGTATGCTGCTCCAGCAGAGCTCTGGAGTTCACTTTGGCCTGGAACAAGTTCCCACTTTTCCCTTGGCTTTTCCTGCTGGGATCTTTTTTCATAATAGCATCTTGCTGAGCAGTGTGGCCTCCAGCTCATGGTGATACTCTGGCCTTGGTTCCCAGGCCTTGTGATTACAGGTATGCTCCTGTGCCTGACTCAGCTTTTGCCCTTGAAAATGATGGAAAATGTGTCTTTTGACTGTTCAGCATGAGCTCTATTGTCTACAGTATTCCTGCATCATGTACCCTGTCATGAATTAAGAATTGCCCCCAGTTGCTGATGCTGACAGTGTTGCCTCCGGCAGGGAGTAAGGTACTATCTGCTCGCTCTTCACTGTAATGCCAAGTTCTGGGTGCTTTGTGGGAAACTAGTTTTAAAGCACCTCTTGTTTCTAACCAAACCTTGAACTAACGTACTGTTTCATTCAGGGGGTAAAGATTACTATCCTTATTACTTTTATGCTTAAAATTATATAATGTGGCTAGTGTAAAACCAGTCTAGGTGGCTTCTGTGCCCTTTGACATGTTTATTTACATCATTGTTTGAGCAATTTCTCACTCTCCAGACACTGGCACTCCCTGCCACAGCCCAGTAATCGAGCATTTTGCTAAAGAACCCGGTTCTCTTTAGTGGATATATGTTTTTAAAAGCAAGATGTGCATGCTGATGTATGAACGCTGTTGATGTATGTTTACCATGCACACATTAAACCTCTACGTGCACACTGGGAATCATGAGTTCCCATTAGATACCCAGTTCTAATCTTATGGGGTTTATTTTAGTTTTCCTCTCTTCAGTAGCCTGTTTTCCACCACTCTTAACTGTATTTGACATCCTGTTGTAGGTCATCTCCTTACAAGTCCCTTTCAAGTGTGAGGCCGTGTTGAGCAGGGTGGCTTCACTGCCTGAGCCCAGCACTGAGCACCGGCAGCTGCGCTACTCTCTAATGTCTTCTTTTTTGATTACTTTAATGATTTTAGCAATGAATTCTTGGGAGGAAAAGGCCTTTTCTTTGGTTGCTCTTGGTGTTGTTTTCAATAATATTTTGAGTCAACTTACACGTAAAATTAATGTTTTCTAATGTACAATTTGGTGAATTTTAGCACATGTGTAGATTTCTGTAAGCGCCTCCCATTTACCCTAAAACAGTGCAGTCACCTGAGAAACACTGAAGTTCTTTCTTTGTAGTCACACTATTAGCTTTCAACTCTGGAAGCCAGTCTCTCTGTTTATAGCTCTTCTGACTAATTTTGTCTCTTAGAATATACAATGTAAACAAAATCACACAGCCTTTTTTTTTTTTTAAGGTTTATTTATTTATTATATGTAAGCACACTGTAGCTGTCTTCAGACACCCCAGAAGAGGGCGTCAGATCTCATTACCGACGGTTGTGAGCCACCACACACAGTCTTTTCAAAGTGTTTGTTGACACAATTTGCTTACTGTAGATTCACCCATTCTAAGTATATAGCTGAGCATGCCAAGAGCACACAGCCGTCACCTTAGTACATTGTCAAGCATTTCATCACCACAAAGAGCCTTCCTTATGTTATTCGTCAGCTGTCATGCCTTTCTGCCCCAGCCAGCTTTGGATATTCAGTTGCATAGATCTCCTTCTTAAACACATTTCACATGTTTGGGAAGTTCACCCATGCTTGTTTTGTGTCTGAATATTGTTTCATCATACGGCCTTATCGCACAGTCCATTTTTAAGATGTATATTTAGATATTTTCCTGTTTGGGCTCGGCTGAACAGTGCTGCTATAAATATGTGTGCTTAAGAGTGTTTTCTTATTGTTTCTGCCAGTTTTATTTCGTCTTGCACTAGAAATATTTTAGAAGAGGGAACCTCAGTTGAGAAAATGCCTTCATAGAATTGGGCTGTAGGCAAGCCTTTAGGGCTTCTTAATTAGTGAGGGGGTGGTCCCAGTGCATTGTGAGTGGTGCCACCTCTGGAGTCATGGTCCTGGGTCTATGTGAATGCAGGCCGAGCAAGCTGTGAGAAGCAAGCTAGTAAGCAGCACTGTCCATGACCTCCGCACCAGCTCTTGCCTGCTTCCTGCTGGGTTGGTGTTCCTGTCTTGGCTTCCCTCAGTGGATTGCGATTCAGGTTATGTAAGTTGGATAGACCTTTCCTCTCCAGATTGGTTTTGCTACTGATCAGGGATTGCAGGCA
>JADRCD010190337.1:0-13226 GCA_019843815.1 Montemys delectorum
CTACACGGACGGGTTCTGCTTGGATTCCTTCCTTTATAAGCCTTTCCGGCACCGACCACCGAGGCTGCTCCAGGCCTGAGCGGACCCCAGAGCGGAGCCGAGAGTGGCTCAGAGCGGGCGCGAGAGCAGGCAGACGAGCGGGCACGCGAGCGGGCATGCGCGCGGCCCAGAGGAGCGAGGGCGAGCGGTGCTGTGGGGCCATGGGAGAAAGCATTGTGCCCGGCCCGATGGCGATGGTTAAGCCACAACCGCGAGTCATCAGCGATGTTGCTGGGGCCTATCAAGGCCCCTCCATCTTGTTAGAGGACGCTAGTCTCCCACCACAAGAGCTGCAGCTGCGCTCATGACATTCAGTCCCTGACTAATCCAGTTGGGCCCACGTCCTGCAGCTGCTGCTGTTGCAGCCACTCCTGCTGTCAGCACAGTTCCCCAGTATAAATACGCTGCGGGAGTCCGCAATCCCCAACAACATCTTAATGCACAGCCACAAGTTAAATATCCTGGCTTGTGTGTGACTTCCATTCAATATCAAAGTATTATTCAAGCTGCTAATCTCTCTCGATAGTTGTTTCAATATCTTACAGGTTTACAAGATCTCATGAATGGGCTAAGATTGGCTATCGTGACTGTCAGTTCGAAGCGATTGGATCAGTCCCTGGCTCAAGGATTTACTAAATTTACCTCTTGGATTTCTTCAGTCTTTTCTTTCTTTAAGGAATGGGTGGGGATTGGCCTGTTTAGTGTTGCCTTTTGTGCTGGCTTAGAGTTCATTCTCTAAATGGTTTGCAAGCGCAGAGCCTAACAAAAATCTGCAAGCGCAGAGCCTAACAAAAATCGTGACAAGGTGGTATCTGCCCAAGCATTTGCTGCACTAGAGCAAGGAGCCTCTCCCGATATTTGGCTCAGCATGCTAAAAACAAAATAAATATTTAAAAGCTAATGGTCAGCGAGACTTAGCTCTTGCACCCCGTGGGGTCTTATCCCATTGCACATGGGAGAGTGAGTCAAACTGCCATATGTTCTCGAGGCCCGCTGCCTTTGCCCCCTACGACGGGATTTGGCTGATGCCATAAACCAGGAGCACACCAATGAGTAGTTATCCAAAGGATCCCACTGATCTCTTGGTACTGGTAATGGACAGCACATCAGCTAGCCTAAGACACGGGGCATTGGCCAGTGCCTATCATTTAAAACAAAAAAGGGAGAAATGTAAGAAGCCACAGTGAGCGGTGTTAGCCAGCAGATGGCGTTGACATTTGGTGCTCTCCCAAGTTTACAGAGAAACTGTGCATGTGCCTAGGGACAAAGACTGCCAAGTCACGAGCCATCCCGGGCATATTACGCTCCTGAGCAAACAGCCAATCAGAGATGAGCATGCCGCTCCAGGGCATATATAAGCAGTGCTTTTGGGGTGTCGGGGGTCACCCTTTGGAAGATGTAATAAAGAATGGCTGCAGAAGGATCCTGTGTGTCTGTCCGTGATTTCTTGCTGGCAGGAAACCTGCGCGCACGACACCCACACACCTATGGACATTTGATCTTTGACAAAGGAGCTAAATCCATCCAGTGGAAAAAAGACAGCATTTTCAACAAATGGTGCTGGCTCAACTGGCAGGCAGCATGTAGAAGAATACAAATGGATCCATTCTTATCTCCTTGTACAAAGCTCAAGTCCGAGTGTATCAAGAACCTCCACATAAAATGTCATATACTGAAACTAATAGAAAAGAATGTGGGGAGGAGCCTCCAGCACATGGGCACAGGGGAAATTTTCCTGAACAGAACACGAATAGCTTATGCTCTAAGATCAAAAATTGACAAATAGGACCTCATAAAGTTACAAAGCTTCTGTAAGGCAAAAGATACTGTTAATAGACAAAATGGCAACCAACAAATTGGGAAAAGGTCTTTATCAATCCTATATCTGATTGAGGGCTAATATCCAATATATACAAAGAACTCAAGAAGTTAGACTCCAGCCAAATAACGCTATTAAAAAAATCAGGTACAGAGCTAAACAAAGAATTCTCAACCAACAAATATCAATGGCTGAGAAGCACCTAAAGAAATGTTCAACATCCTTAGTAATCAGGGAAATGCAACTCAAAACAACCCTGAGATTCCAGCTCACACCAGTCAGAATGGCTAAAATAAAAAACTCAGGTGACAGCAGATGTTGAAGAGGTTGTGGAGAAAGTGGAATATTCTTTCATTGCTGGTGGGACTGCAAACTAGTACAACCACTCTGGAAATCAGTTTGGGGGTCCTCTGGAAATTGGACATAGTACTACCAGAGGACCCAGCTATACTATACCTGGTCATATATCCAGAAGATGCTCCAACATGTTTTTTTTTTCACTTTAAAGCAATTTATTTATTTATTTGATTTTTATTTGCATGTGTATTTTTTCTGTGAGTGAGTAGGGTAGCATATCCATGCCTGGTGCCCACAGAAGAGGATATCAGAACCCCAGGACTGGGAGTTTCAGGTGGTTGTATGCTGCTGTATGGGTGGTGGGAACTGGTTTCCTGTCCTCTGCAGAAGCATCCCTTAATCAATGGAATCTCTCCAGCCTCTGGAGTATGTTTTGCATTGTGTGTAACCACTGCATGTGATCTTTAGCCACCATGGCTTCTTAGCTGCAATATGATGCATATCTTCCTTGTGAGTTATAAGCAGCATCTTGCAGAAATCACAGCTGAGGTCCACGGACCAGTCACTTCCCAGGGCTGTCTTCTCAAACCATCTGGGTACTAGGAGGAACAAGGCTAGGTTTCCCTAGTAGCTCCCAACTGGCAACAGGTGCGGTATCCCTGTAACTGTGCCAAACAGATGTTCAAGCAGTTGTTTAAAGCAGGTGACAGTTCACACAGTCTGTCATAAAGGAAAACCAGGGCAGGAATATGCTCCACTATGTTCATAGCAGCCTTATTTATAATATCCAGAAACTGGAAACAACTCAGATGTCCCTCAACAGAGGAATAGATACAGAAAATATGGGACATTTACACAATGGAGTACTAGTCAGCTATTAAAAACAATGAATTTATGAAATTCTTAGGGAAATGGATGGATCTGGAAAATATCATCCTGAATGAGGTAACCCAATCACAAAAGAGCACACGTGTTATGCATTCACTGATAAGTGGATATTACCCCAGAAGATTGGAATATACAAAGTATAATCCACAAACCACAAGAAACTCAAGAAGAAGGAAGACCAAAATGTGGACATTTCATTCCTTTTTAAAAGGGAGAACAAAATACCTGTGGAAAGAGTTGCAGAGACCAACTATGGAGCAGAGCCTGAAGGAAGGACAATCCAGAGACTACTCCACCTGGGAATCCTTCCCATATTCAATCATAAAATCCAGACACTATTGTGGATGTCAGCAAATGCTGGCTGACAGGAGCCTGATATAGCTCTCTCCTGAGAGTCTCTGACAGTACCTTACTAATACAGAAGTAGAAGCTCACAGACATCCATTGGAGTGAATACAGTGTCCCCAATGAAGAAGCTAGAGAAAGGACCCAAGACCTTTGGTTAGGACAAACAAAAATATGAACTTACTAGTACTCTCAGAGCTCCCAGAGACTAAACCACCAACAAAAGAGTACACATGGTGGGACTCATGGCTCCAGCAGCATATGTAGCAGAGGATGGCCAAGTTGGTAATCAATGGGAAGAGAGGCTCTTGGCCCTGTGAAGGTTCTATGCCCCAATGTAGGGGAATGCCAGGGTCAGGAAGCAGGAGAGAATGGGTTGGTGAACAGGGGGAGGGGGGAGGGAATACGAGTTTTTTGTTTGTTTGTTTTTGTTTTTGTTTTTGTTTTTTTTTTTTCTTTTTTTCGGAGGGGAAACTGGGAAAGGAGATATCATATAACATGTAAATAAAGAAAATATCTAATAAAAAAAAGTGATGGTTATTTCAGAGGGCCTCAACAATAGATAAGGAACTGCCAAAAACTAATCAACACAAAGATCAGGAGAATTAGTCTTACCAGTTATGAGCATCTAATTGATTATACAATACAAAATAGAAAACCCTGATATTGTGTACATACAATCAATGTGAAATTGAACCAACAGGTTGTATGTATATTTTTACAATTGCTTATAACTATAATTCTGAAACAACTTAGAAAAGGGGCTATATAGGCTTAGATTTTTTCAAAGTCCATTTTAACAAGGGTTCTTAAACACTTTAACCTCTTTTCTAGCCTACTGACCAAAGATAGGGGGAAAAATAGCTAGTAGGACAAGGGGGATTGTGGGACAGTGGGCAGTTCTGACAGCTGGAGTCCAGTAGAGCAGCCACCTCAGAACTCCGGAGACTCACTGAGCAAAGTAATTTGTTCACAAGGGACGGTAAGTGTTTGGTGATTTGTGCCTGAGACCAATAGCTCAGATTTCAGCCCAGACCCCTCACAGCTGCCCCTGCAGGAGATGTGTGCTCTATCAGGCAGACACTTTCTCAAACTCCCAGCATTCTAGCTGAATCTTACACACAGTCATCTGACCACAAGCCAGGCATGCCATGCCCCATACAATAAAAGGGGTCGTTTGCCCCCTCCTTACTCTCTTGTTCTCTTTCTCCCTCCTCTTTCTTACTCTTCTCTCTTACTTCCTCTTACTCTCTTGTTTTCCTAGTCTTCTCTCCCTCACTCTTACCTCCTCACTCTCTTACTCTTACTTACTCTCTTGCTCTCTTCTCTCCCCTCTCACTCTTACTTCCTCTTGCCCTCTTGCTCTCTCTCTCCTCTCTGCTCTTTGGTATCTGCCTTTTTCCCTCTCCTTCTTTTCTGTCTCTCTCCTTCCTCTCCTTTCTTTCTCTCTACTCAACCAGCATATTTCTCCTTCCTACAATAAAATAACTCATTCATATATTGCCTCTTTTTTAATTAAGGTGCTGTGTAGCAAACAGGTCAGCCCCAGGGAGAGAGATAGGGAGACCCGGGCCTCAGCAACAGGCCCCCTGCCACCAGAGAGAGAGAGAGAGAGAGAGAGAGAGAGAGAGAGAGAGAGAGACTCAGCCAGGCCAGGGTCATAACCCAGGCCCCCTGTTTTGGAACAACAGGGTATGTGGACCTCTTTAGAAGTAATTTCTAGGGGTGGTTCCAATCTTCATTGTCAGGATATCAGCAGTCCAGTCCACAACATCAAACGTGAAACAGTAACAGTGGCTCAATCCCAAAATAAAGGTGAGACTCTGAAGAATTGGCAAGAGTCCATGAAAGCTGCCAGAAACAGCTGGGATACCATGAGAAGATATTTGGTATATTTCTCTCTGCAAAGTCACAACAAGTGAAGATCAGTGAAGAACAGCAAAGTTTCGCAAGGGGAACAAATGCAAGAGCATTATTCACTATCATCTGTGTTCTACTTTTATTCTTTCCAAACATCACTCATCCTCCTATGTGTCAGCCTCAGCAAATCATTCTCTCATGAGACAGTTTTAGCAAAACATCCTCTCCTCAGACAGCTTCCAGAAAGAAAACATCTCATGACACAGCTATGTCTTCAAAGAAAACAAAAATACCTACTTCAAATGGCCATCAATTTGAGAGGTAACAAGGGGGTGGCTTGAGAGAGGGAAAGAGGAAATGATATAGCTATATTTCAATATAAAAAAATGAAAAACCAGAAAGATATCCAAGATTTTCATGGAGATAGTAGAACAGAGACAGCTAGCATTATCCTAAATCTCAAGGAAAAGAAGATACCTAATCCATGACTCCATACCAAACAATAGAAAATGAGTAAATAGAAATCCAGAAATATTGAATGTTAGATTTGAAAAGGAAACAAAAGACTCAGACTTGAAGCTTTTGACAGAGAGAGCAGGAACTTTGGATGGCAGTTTTATGTGGGAGCAGTGTCACAGATGAATAGCAAGTGACCTGATTTCCAAAAGCTAGGTCTCTTTTTCTCAGACTGAGATAAACGACAGAATCTGAGAGAGCTCTATTGGTAAACTGCTTTGACACAGAAAGCAAACATTTCACCACCATTTCATCTCCAAATCTCAGGTACCTTCTTCCACTGGCAAAGGAATGATAAGGAGATAATCTTAAAATCACTAAATGTAAGTTCATGGGTTAGAGATATACTTGGGCTAGAACTGTGAGTGAACACCAGAGTGGTTACATCCCCACCACTGCATCTTTTACTTGTGGTTAAGTGTGATCGCTGGCCTCAAGGGGTCAGTATAGAGAAGAACACTCTATGCTGAGGACAGGGAAACGTCTATTCAAAACTGGTATTTATGCCAGAATTGACTCTAACAGAGTATGCATTGTGGTATAAGTGTTTAAATACTGAGAGAAGAGCAGACTACTTCCCATCTGCAGAGGCATCTGCAAAAGAAAACTCGGCGATAGTTGTATTCATCACAAAAAAAAAAAAAAAGAAAGAAAGAAATGGTGATGGTGCATTGTAGTTTTCACTTTATATCATATTTTTTAGTTTGGATTCTAATTTTAGTTATTTTGTTTTTCTCTTTTATCATGATTTCCTAGAGTTTCTCCACCAATGCTGTCCAATATTCTCATTTTTCTTATATATTTAGATCCCTACACAGTCACACTTTACTTCCCATTCTAACTTTCTCTTTCCCAAAGTTCTCCAATTTTCACTTTTGGGATGATGGGAGGCTTCTAGACAGGGTTTCTCTGTGTAGCCTTAGATGTCCAAGAACTCCATCTGTAGATCAGGCTGGTCTCAGATATATGTAAAATTTCCTTCCTATGTTCCCTGCATCTGCATCTGCATCTGTGTCTGCCTTTGTTCCCATATGCTGAGATTTAAAGGCTTCTGTCATCACTGCCCAATACGATTTTTACATCTTTAATGTCTATACTCTTTGCATTAAAAATCTTTAAGATTTAACCTAACACTACTCTAACTTCTTTTCCTCTAATCTTTGTACATGAGTTATTGAAGTGTGCAAATGCCATATTTTAATATCAGGTTTGTTGGCAAATCATTGATTTTCCTGTTTTTCTTTTTGTTTGTTTTACTTCTGCCACACTTTCTCCCTCTAAAGAATGGTTGGGATTATAAGCACAAGAAAGGACTACCCATGAAAAAAATGTGACATGCACAAAGTGTTCTAGATATAAGTAAATAAATCAAACAAATTGATTGGGGCACATCAATAGACAAGATCAAGCAGAAGTAATGATAGCAATGATAAGACAATGGTGGGGAAATATCTCAGACATCAATTATGAAATAAACATAACGACAATTCTCAGCAACTCTAGGATGAAATAAACAGATCCAAACTAAATATCCCTGGAGTAAATGAAGGATCTATGATTAAAATCTAAAGGCATAAAAATAAACTTAATAACCATTATAGCAGAAAATTCTATATAAATTAATTGATATAAATTACTAGTAGTCTAGAACCACAGATAGGTAGATAGATAGATAGATAGATAGATAGAATTTATTCATGATAAATCAGAGCCAGGATGTGAAAAATACAAAGAAAGAAATAATAAAAAATGTTAAAATCCAACTTATTTACAAAGGCAAACATTTCAGAAATTTATGAGTGCTTCAGAGTACTCAAAAGCAACCTAGGAAATCAGCATCAAAAATAGCCTTCAGTATAAATGATTTCAGTATAAAAGACATGGGCTGATTGAGTTTTGAAAATCCAGCTACTTGTTTTCTCAATGAAATATACCCACAGGCAAAGACACTCACAAAAATTATTTAAACATAAGAATCAATTTGTTAAACAAAAGCCAAAAACAGGTTGGTACAGCTATATTGGCCATTAATAATGCAGACTTCAAATCAAATTTACTGATAAAAGATAAGGTAGGCTATACATAATAAGAGGAATAGTTCAATCAAGAAGAAATAACAAATTTACATATTAATGCATTGGAGAAAAAGGCTTTCAATTTCATTAAATAGATAGGAAAGGGGCACACCGATTGCATTCTATGAAGTATGTATTTCTATGATTTTTTTGATGAGCATAGATTCAATTCACTGTAAAAATACTTGAAAACTAAATTCAAAACTAAATTAAAATCCTATACCATGACTAAGTTGCTTTCACCCTAGTACTGCAAGGATGACTCAAGATATAAATGTAATATAAAATAAAAATGGGCTTAAAAAGAAATTGCCTGATTATTGTACTCCATAC
Source organism: Montemys delectorum (assembly GCA_019843815.1). Taxonomy (NCBI): domain Eukaryota; kingdom Metazoa; phylum Chordata; class Mammalia; order Rodentia; family Muridae; genus Montemys; species Montemys delectorum. Next base: position 8,173 of record JADRCD010190337.1, read on the forward strand.
TTAAAAAGTTTAAAGTTAAACAAACTTGTCTGTTAATAGCTCTGGAGAAATTATGAATACAAGGAATATATCTCAACATAATTAAGTTTATATATAAAAAACATTATACTAAAAGTGAAAAACTAAAGGACTGTGGTATGAAGTAAAGAAATGTTACAAAGTTTCACTCTCTTCATTTGTTTTCAATATGGTGTTATTAATTGGCAGGAATATGACAAAAGGAATGAAGTACATGCCAACAGGAAAGGAAGACATCAAACTCTCCCTGTCTGCATCTAACACACACCCATATTTAAAACTCCCCACAACAGATAAATCCTACCTGCAATACACCTTGATATAGAACAATATAGAAAACTAATAGCTTTTCTATATGTGATAACAAACTTACTGAGAAAGAAAAGTCAGGGGGAAAATACCTATCTTAGTCAGGGTTTCTATTCCTGCACAAACATCATGACCAAGAAGCAAGTTGGGGAGGAAAGGGTTTATTTGGCATACTTCCACATTGCTGTTTATCACAAAGGAAGTCAGGACTGGGACTCAAGCAGGTCAGGAAGCAGGAGCTGATGCAGAGGCCATGGAGAGATCTTCCTTAGTGGCTTGCCTTCCCTGCCTTGCTCAGCCTGCTCTCTTATAGAACCCAAGACTTCCAGCTCAGGGATGGCACCACCCACAAGGGGCCCTACCCCCTTGATCACTAATTGAGAAAATGCCCCACAGCTGGGTCTCATGGAGGCATTTCCCCAACTGAAGCTCCCTTCTCTGTGATAACTCCAGCCTGTGTTAAGTTGACACACAAAACCAGCCAGTACAATACCCATTCATAATAGACTCAAATTACAAAGTAGTTCATAGAAATAAATTTAATCAAATAGATAAAACTCATCTTCCATACACACTTTAAGACAATACAAGTAGTCATTGATGACATCATTGTATAACAGCATCACTTTTTATACTTACGGATTGTTCACATTAATGTGAAAGTGGTTACAGTATCAAAAATAATCTGTACTTTACATACAATTCTGATACACATTTTGATGACATCTTTCACCAGACAAAAAATTAAATTAAGTTTAAAATATATATATATAGAGAGAGAGAAGACCACTAATATCCAAACTGATACTACGAAGAATGAGCAATCGTGGAAATAACACCTTACCTGATTTCATATTATTCTCTTGAGCCACTACAACAAAGGCAGTGTGTCAGTATCAATAAGAACTACAGTACAGAGAACATGGGTCATTGAAAAGCTTGTATACTATTGTATGAAAACAAGTTGGAAGTGGTAATCATAGAGTACATACATATATCTATCCCTGTAATGATACAAACTCTAGAACCAATATTGTTCTGTCAATTTAAAGTCTTACAGAAGACTTTTTTTGGAGGGGGTTGTGTTAGAGTTGGGGTATGGGGACTATGTATGATTTAGTCCATGTATCTTAGTTACTCTTGATATGATGAAACACCAGGACCACAAGCAACTAAGGGAGGAAAGAATGAATTTCACTCACTGTTTCGTATAATAATAGTTAATCATCAAAAGTAGTAAGGGCAAGAACTCAAACTGGATATTAACCTAGAGGCGGGAGTTGAGGCCAAAGCCATGGAAAGGTGACGCTTTCTGGTATTTTTCTTTGTGACTTGATCAGTCTGCTTTCTTATAGCACCCAGAACTACCAGATTAGGGAAGGCAACTATGCACAAAGGGCTGGACCCTTCTCAACTGACCCCTAATTAATGGTCTATAAGGCACTGGAATATCTCATAAAGGTATTTTCTAAAATGAGACTTCTTCCTCTCTGATGACTCTAGCTTGTTTCAAGTTGACATAAAACTAGACAGTGCAAATTTACACAATTTCATCACAAAACAGGGCTTCCTAGGGAAGGATCTTTCAGGGATAACAGTATTCACTTTGGGAAGTAGATGATCCAAGTACCTCGATGGATATGTTTCCAGGTTTAGGAATACTATTTTAGAGAATGTATGAAATGTCCTTAATTAAACAAAGACTCATATCATCTTGCTGTGTCATTTTATACATATATAAACTCAAAGAAATGAGACTCCCTAAATGGTTTTAAATATTTCAAAACACCCAAATTAAAACAGTCCCAAATAATATATTATATTTCAACTAACAAAATGAAATAAAATCATTCTCAATTAATTGCAGTATCACATCATCTTTTTAAAAAAGATTCTAGCTTTCTTTTTTAACTAACAATAAAAATTTTAATTATTAATTATAAATTAAATTTGCTAAGTACATCTTGAATCACATCTCTCATTTTTTTATTTGTCATTCCATTTATTTACATCTCAAATGATACCTTACTTCCCAGTTATGCCCTCCACCAAATCCCCATCCCATGATATTTCACTTCCTTGTTATCCCTCCACCAACCCCCATTCCACATCTAGACTTTGGGTGAATAGAGTAGTCAGGCCAATCTATATCATTCTTCTGATTGGATTGCAATCCCCCTCCAGTCCTCCAGTCCTTCTGCCAGCTCCCTGACCATGTTCCCTGAATTCAGTCTAATGGCTAGCTTCCAGCATCAAAATCTGCATTGGTCGGTTGCTGGCTGGACCTCCTCAGGAACTGCCACACTTGGATCTTGTCTGCGAGTACCTCTTGACTGCAGCAACAGTATTGGATTTGGTGTCTGCAGACATGATGGATCCCCAGGTAGGGCCATTCCCGGGTTGGATTGGAGCTTCCTTCAGTCTCTGTTCCATTTTTCTGTCTATGTTCTTCCTTTGGACAAGAACATTTCTGGGTTAGAAAACTTTGAGATGGGTAGGTGACACTATCCCTCAACCTTGGATCGTGTCTATCTACCGGAGGTGGTCTCCACAGGTTCTATTTCCCCCTTTTCTGCACATTATGGCTAAAGTCAATCCCATTGGCTCCTGAAAGCCTCAAGTTTCTCTGGTGTCTGAGACTCTTCAGTGGCTACCTTCAGTTTCTCTTTCTCCCTGCTACCTATTTTTATTTATTTTCCTGACCCTCTGTACCTCTCTCACATCTTCTTCAGTTTCTATACTGCCACATTTATTTCCTCTTCCTCCTTTCTCCCTCCTTTATCCTTGTGTCCTTCTAACTTCCACAAGCTCTTAAGACATAAATGACCTTAATCTTATCATGTGTCAGTTTTCTTATGCAAAACTGGGATGGTTGATATAATATCACTAAACTTTCTTCTATGAAGATTAATATAAACTGAGTTAACGAATATATATATAGTTGTCCCAAATTAAGTAACAAATTATTGAAACTAAAACCCAATTATCAATTATTTATTTCATTATCCTGTTTCATAATTTTCCAGATAAATATAAAACTTTGAAGGAGCGAACTTTATGGAACCCTATTTACCCTTCTACTTTTTTAAAAATTATTATACTTTACAATTTGATTTTAATCTATTTACCAAAATAACTTACAAGTATTAAAAAAAACTTACTTATAGTTGGTGTTTTGGCTATCTTTACAGTACTCAGTTTTTCACTTTAATCTAAGCATATATAAAAATATGTGTTTATGTACACTTACTTGCATGCATAGCCCCTCAAGTAGAATGCAGAATTCCAAACATTAACCAATAATTCACTTTGTTTATGCTGGAAAAATGTCTAAGCAGTTAAGAGCAAGACCTTTATTCATTTTCCAGTGCATATGTCTCATAGCTGTGTGAAATGCAGCACCAGGAAGATAAGATCATTCTGGTCTTCACAGGCTCGTTCATTAATTTGTATATGTGTGTGTACATACAAGCACATAAACAATTAAAAATAATATAATTCATCTGTAAAAGTTATACTTTGTCAAAAATTTAACAATTTAAATATAAAAATATTATTTCAAAAGTATTAGAATTATACTTACATGTACCAGATATTATATAATTGTTCATGTTTGTAACTACTGGAAATGTTATTAGAAAAGGCCTGAGGTGTTGCACTTACAGATCTACTCAGTCAAATAAAGATGGAGCAGCTGAATGTTATCTTTATGTTTCTCTTTTTACTCTCATTTAAGGCAAACTTTCTTTATTTTTTAATAGATATTTTCTGTACTTACATGTAAATTTCTCCTTTCCCAGGTTCCCCTCCAAAAAACAAACAAACAAACAAAAACAACAAGAACAAACCCCTTTTGCCTCCCCCCCTCCCCATGCCTGCCACCCCACCCTCTCTCACTTATTGGCCCTGGCATTCCCCTACACTGGGGCACAAAACCTTCACAAGGCCGAGGTCCTTTCCTCCTATTGATGATCGAATTTGCAATCCTCTACTATACACATGCTGCCAACACATTCAGTCCCACTATGTATAGTCCTTGATTGGGGGTTGGGTCCCTGGGAGCTCTGAGGGTACTAGTTAGTAATTGTTGTTCGTCCTAAGAGGCAGCAAACCCTTCAGCTCCATAGAACCTTTCTCTAACTTCTTCATTGGGGACCGTGTACTCAGTTCAATGAATGGCTATGAGCCTCTACATCTGCATTGGTCAGGTATTGTCAGAGCCTCTCAGGAGATAGCTATATGCTTGTCCTTCCTTCAGTCTCTGCTCCATAGTTAATCTCTGCCACACCTTCTGTGGGTATTTGGTTCCCCTTTTTAAGAAGGAATGAAATGTCCACCTTTTGGTCTTCCTTCTTCTTAAGTTTCTTGTGGTTTGTGGGTTGTTTTTCCTGTATTCCAAACTTCTGGGCTAATAACCACTTATCAGAGAATGCATACCACTGTGTTCTTTTGTGATTGGGATACCTCCCTCAGGATGATACTCTCCAGATCCATCCATTTCCCTAAGAATTTCATAAATTCATTGTTTTTAATAGCTGAGTAGTACTCCATTGTGTAGATGTACCACAGTTTCTGTATCCATTCCTCTGTTGAGGGACATCTGGGTTGTTTCCAGTTTCTGGCTATTATAAATAATGCTGCTATGAACGTGGTGGAGCATGTGTCCTTATTACATGTTGCAGCATCTTCTGGGTATATGCCCAGGAGTGGTATAGCTGGGTCCTCTG